>JAWPHD010004930.1:0-174889 GCA_037043455.1 Cyrtodaria siliqua
CCTCAAAGGGATACAACTTAGGGAGCTGAAGTGAAGTTGCAGTAATTTACTATTTCAGAGTTTGGGCTTTATGACACTTACTTCTTCTATACCGTTTGAGATTTCAAGTGCTTGTATGGTGTTTTTCTTAGTTAGGATGTGTAGATGTACAATAATGTCACGGGTTTTGGCTTCACCCACTGGGGCCACCTACGGGGTAATCGGGTCAAAAGCCACACAAAATGCATATCTTGTACGGTCTTTTATGGAGTATATAAAACAGGTTACGAAGTTTACGTCTTGTGCCACTTACTTCCTCTATACTCTGAGATATTTCAAGTTCGTGTGTGGTGTGTTTCTTAGTTAAGGATGTGTAGATGCACAATAAGTTTTCGTTTTTGTCTTCATCCCCTGGGACTACCTAGGGGTTAATCAAGTAGAAAAATACATGTCTTGTCCAAATGTGAATGTATTTAATTCTAATTTGATATGGTCATTTAGGGACTCAAGGCACAACATTTATAAAACGGGATTTGACCTCCAGCCCCTCTACAGGAGCTAAAGTTGTAGTAATTTACTATTTCAGAGGTTTGGCTCTACATAGGTACTACTTTGGGAACTCGCCATTTTTCTCAGTGCAGGGCAAAGTGCTTTGTCAGATTTGCCACAACAACTAATTTACCCTCACAACCACAGACTCCATAAAGCCAGTAGATCGATAGAGGCCCTCTTGGGTCTCTTGTTTAACGTGTTTAAATTTTGTCAGTGTAATTTAGAGTAGCTATCCCGCCAACAACAATAAATCCCGAACAGGAGCGTCGAATTAAGAGTTACCAACTCATGATTCATTTTACGCAAATTCAGGCACGGGTATTTTTAGAACCCGTTAATAAACCTTTACTTTTAATCGGCATATACGTATTATTATATGACCTAAACATATGGATAGAGTTTTGATACACGGTTTTGTAGTGCAATTTTGCCGTCATTTGGCGGGTTAGTTTCTTTAATTTAATATGTTATAATTTAATTATATTAAATATATTTTCTTCGCTTTTTTAATTTTAAGTGTTTCATGTTGAATCATATGTAATTACGAAAAATACGTGTTTTAACTTGAAGAATACAGAGTAAATAATCAAAATATAAGTTATTTATTTGTGAACGTTGTATTTGTAATACAGTGTGTTAGTTATGCATATGATTCAAATTGTAACATTATACATATATGCATATATGGCTTTTTATGCTGTTCATTCGTGTTTTTAAAACTGGATAAGTTCAGCTTGTACTTATTTTTTTTAATAGATCTTCGCTTTATGTTTATTTGCCTATCATATTATCAAATATTGGAATAAGCATTATTTGTGTGTGAATTGTTGTTGTATATAATATATAGAGGATCTAAAACGAGTTCCCATTTCATATAAGATTTATGAAACGAGTTATGAATTATTTTTATTTTAACGAGCCTTTTGGCGAGTTAAAATTAAAAATAATTCATAACGAGTTTCATAAATCTTATATGGAATGGGAACAAGTTTAAGATCCTTTTTATCACATAACATTGCAATCAAATTAGTAAAAATTAATTCAGATGGACATAGAACCGCCACGACGTCAGACACACTTTAGCGCCAACACGTCATAACATATGTGACGTCGTAACGTCGCCTCTCACACATAACGTTGCGTATAAAAGAGTTCGTGTTTTACCTCTTTACAAAATAGCAGTTAACGCCAACTTTTTAACAAACCAACAACAATGTTTTATATAACGTGCATTATTCTTATAAGCTGTCACAAATAATAAGTTTATGACTCAGATCTGGGTGAATTTGTAATAAATAAAACAGTTTTAGTTAATAAACTTGCGTATTGTTACAGGTTTAACTCAACCACCAATCAAAATCGTTCCATGTTGTATTACACGTGTGTCATACAATAGAATATTAAATGGGTGTTCGACACTGCTAACAAGGGACATTATGTGATAAATGCTTAAGTCACGACTCGTGTCAGTTCAAACATAGTCCTGATTATTGTATTATTATACTAATATACAAATCACTTAGTGTACATAGTGCGACAGGTGAAGGTCAATTTGTGAAGTTTGGGCTGCAATTCGAGTGTCCTCGATTGCTCAGTTGGTAGAGAGCCAGCGGAGTGCGCTAGATATCATGTTAGTTTTGACGCTCAGCGGGGTTGTGGGGCCACGACCGCCTCTGTAAGCATATGGTTGCAGCATGAAAAGACCTGTAATGAACTCTATGTCACACATTTTGAGTGAAAATATAGGTACCAGATACAGGTACATGGTGAAGATGCAATTGCAAACCGTGTGTCTTCGGTATCTGAATTGGTAGAGTGATAGCACGGGTTTACTTCAGTAAGTTAGAGACCTAGGTTAGAGACCCGGTGCGGAAAGATCCTTCAATACGTGTTAGAAGAGTTGTATGTATAAGAATGTCAATGTCACATATATTGTTATGTATTATTAGAAATAGCTTACGAATATTAAAATACTTTTTTCAAAATGTCGTTGTTGTTGTTTGTGTATGTCTGTTTTGACTTATATTTCAGAATAACAATTCAACATTTACTATAAAACAAAATCATGAATTTCAATATGGAGCAATGCCGCTATAAACCTATATTTTATAATACAGTTCTACTTGAGATTCGCTGTTACTTAAATTCACCATTACTTAAAAAAGAGATTAAACCTACCCTTTAAAATACAGGACATCTACACATACCCTAGCGTGTTATTATGCCTTTCGGACTTATCCACTTTGTAAGACTCTTCGAAAAGTGCCTCATATTGTTCCTGAGCATCTTGAAATCCCGCATCAGTTTGGAAGCATCCAGAAGAAATACACCAAGCAATATTAAAATCAAAACGCAAACACCGAAACTTCCAATGCCAATCGCAGAAGGTCTGTTGTCATTATACGTTTTCACAGGATTCTTCTTCCGGTAGACGATAACAATTTCCTGTGTCGTCTGCTCTGCTTGTGTCGTCGTTTTCATGTTTGCCGCTGCATTTGTTCCAGCACTGTTTTCTGCAGCGTCTGTAGTATTTTCTGGTGCGTCAGTAATTGTCGTTTCGGAAGGTTGTGTTGTTGGTGGTGGTGCTAAAATTGTCAGTGCTTTTAACGGTGTTGTTGTTTTTGTTGTTGGTTGTAGTTTGGTTTTTGCTGATGGCGATGAAAGCTTGGTTAATGTTGTTGTTGACGGTTTGATTGTTGTTGGCGATGCAGCTATTGTTGTTAATGTTTTTGTTGTTATTGGTTGTGGTGATGGAGATCGGATGTTTGTCAATGTTGTTGGGACTGGTATTCTTGGTCTGGCAGCTGTTGGTGATACTGCCTCGATCGTCTCTACACTGTTTGTTCTTGTTGTCCTTGAAATCAATGTTATTTCACAAACATATTGATACAGTAAGTCACAGTTCTTGGAGGTCCAATACAAACCTCTTACCATAAGAGCGCATGCTGGTCGAACCAAAGTTCCATGTCCTGTCCATAACGACCACGTGACTTGGGATTCATCATCCATCCAAAATCCACCAGTGGCGTTGAACATGATTCCAAACCAGAACTGGTCATCTTCGTACCTTTAATTGGATATCATCATGAAGTAATGCGATTTATTTTGATAGCAATAACAGTGAATAAATTGTATAACGGTCACATGTTTTGGTTTAAATCTGAAAACGTGTATGGGCATGACTTCACGCAACTGACGGACACGCTACTGTTATTATTATTTCTAGCTATGAAGACAAACTGAAATATTTCAAATGTCAATTTTCTCCTTTAATAGATATCTACATGTAGTAATGAAACAAACAATCTGATGCATACTGTTGCGTATTAACTGATTTTTCAAGGGGAAAAGATGGTATTTAAAAGTATGAAAAGCCTAAACTCACATTGAAATTAGATCCTTGACAAAGTTGTTCTCGTCCACTTTTTTCACTGTCAGAAGATGGCCTTGGTGTGCAGCACATCTTCTGTATGCATGGTGGAATGTTGCGTGCGCACCGAACACGCGATAACAGGACGTGTTGTAAAGGCGCCATCCGCCTGGACACAGTCCATCGACAAGACCAATGATAGCTGTGTAAACTACTGTAAAAACAACGAACTATAATTAGAATTCCTCAGTCATATGGAATTACAAACTATCCGTGTGTCCGTCCCGCTTTTTTTTGTCCGGACCAAAATAAGAAAACTCCTAAAGGGACTGGAATAAAAGTTCACAATGACAGAGAGCAATAAAAAGTGCAAGAACCATGACTCCATCCTTATATAAATTAGAGTTATTGTCCTTTGTAATTTTATACCTACAGGTGGGAAGCAGAGGGGTTTTTAGCTCCGCCGTCCACTTATCATAGCAACACATGACAACGGAAAGTAGTACGTCATTTTCCGTCAACGTCAAAAAAAAGTGAAACAGCCGCCATTTTCTTTTTTTTAAACGCGTAATCTGGAAGATTGTAACAAGTTGACATGATTAAAATTTTAGTTCCCTTTTAAGTTTCGTCATCTTCAGCTGTATTGACTTTTAGATGCTTTACTGCGCGAGAAATTTCGAGATTCACCCATTTAAAATTCCGAAGCGAGGGGAAGTAACTCGTAAGAGATGTCATTGTTAAAATGCGTTTAAAAATGGTACCACATGTGTTCTTTTCTAATGAAATACAAGGAGATACTAAAAATATGTTGTTTAAGCTTAAATAGTACATGGCGTGTACTACATGTTACGAACATCATGGTATTTCTTTATAAAAATTACACGCTAAAACGATAAAATGTTCGACTCGGCACTGTCGGTCAAAAAATATAACGAGTGTAAAGTCATTGAACGTCTACAGGTGCGTATTCGGTGAAGGGGCTCACACTAAGTCTGAAAAGTAGTCTGTAGCCTATATTTAAAAAGGCTGACCGCTGTTCAGCTTCTCGTTGTGCATTTTGATGGCCAATCTGGAATTATGGAACTCAACTGGCCACCCGCTAATGTTTTTTTATTTATTTTTTATTGGCGAGTATCACCATATGCAACCATATTTAACATCAAAATATACTAAAACAAAGCTGCAGTCCAATTTATTTGGTTATCCCTCACCGGCCCGTCACCACCACCATCACCCACCCCACCCATAAAAAATAAATAAAAAATGCGGATCTGGTCAGGGTAGGTGTCTCATTAGAATCGCGGAAACCGCCCTACTCCTACTTTTGCTTATTAAACATGCTCGGAGAATAGACTTCGATATATAAACTTCAGATAGGAGGATTTATGTCTGCTTACGATGGACGAGGCTAAACACACTGAAGAAACTCAGTGGCGCCGTTGTCTTGAACCCGGATCCTGTGCTTTTAAGTTTTTAAGTGCACCGCATTGTACGCTATACCGACACTTGACAAAACAAATATAACGGCTTAATATGTCAAACTAATATAGACATGGAAATATCAGTTTCCAGATTGTTATTAGTGGGAAGCGGTCACTAAGTCGACTTTGAACTAGATGTGTGTTCCATCACCCATGAACACTTGCTTCGCCTGCTGACAGTGCTGTTTGCTTATTTCCAAGGTTAGGTTGCAGGTTAGGCTGATAAATAGGGCATAACCTGCCAAAATGAACGTGTAAACAGCAAGACTTAAGCAGGTGCTAGCGGCGTGAAAGGTGTTGCACTTTATGTTACGTCGCATGCACAGATTAAACAAAAACGAGTCTGTTACTTTTCTCTGTTGTCTGTGTTTGTTTCTTCCAACAGATCCCCTTTTCAGTATTTATTGACATTCACACTAACGTTTGTTTAATGTTGTGTGGCGGATGAAAAATCATCCGACTACAAATCAGTATTGTTATTACGTGCCGGTCCTTTGTGGCTGTAGAATAACCCGACTACAAATCAGTATTGTGATTATGTACTAGTCGTTTGTGGCTTTAAATTAGAATACTACTAAAGTCATTGCTAGTGGGCTTGAGAGGTGTGCACCTTATATAACCTCTAGTGAACCGATTCAATAAAATAAAAACGTTTATCTCTTGTATGTGTGTGTTGCTTCCTATGAATCAACTGTTTAGTATGTATTAACAGACTACACGTGTAAACGGTAAAGCTTACTCTACTAAAATCGCAAACAGTCTAAATTTCAAACAGCAGGACGTAACAAATATAGATATAAAAATCGAACAGGAAAAGTAGCATTCAAGGACGACAGTCAACCACAAACACAAACAGAAACAAAGAACAACTATATATAAAAAATAATAAAAGGCAAAATAAGACATCACAAACACATACGGGTTGACAATAGGGCTACCGCCTTGGAACGGTCAGTGGCAAAAAATGCCGCTGGTGGGTTAAACCAGGTTGTAAGTTGCACCATACCTCGCACTTACCCTACTGTCATCCCAATAAAACGAGACAGTGTAAATAAAGAAATCCCCGCCATGAACTATTCTCTAACCAGCAAGGCAGCATTAATAGTCAATATCAGTAAAACACAAAGATGCTCGTGTATATATAAACACAAACAAATTGTAGCCTAGAAAGCCACATAGAAGGTACTCGATGACTTGGCAGAAGCCAGAGCAACAAGAGAACAAACCATTGAGGGCATGACAAGACAAGATTGCAGACAAACATCAAACGTCACCGTCCTTAAACTAAAACTGTAAACAGCAAGACTAATAAACTAAAATTGTAAAGGTTTTTGAAAACTAAGACAAACGTGTTAACAGCATACTTAAGACTCCAATGTCACCTAAGCGTGTGGTCTTATTTTGCTAAATGAATAATTATCTAAAGAGTGTTACCTGGACTTTGTAAGTAAAGTATCTTAGACTCCAATGTAATATGAGCTTTGAGAATATGTTTTCAGTAGAAACCAAAAGAAAAAGCATATCAAATTCAATGTAATTTTCGGACGCCAGATACATTCGCAAAATGTATTTTCGTCAGTGTGATAGTGAAGATGAATAAATATACTCACCTAATTTAAGAAATATCCAATCTAGCATGATCGTCCGTTAACTTTAGTTTTTTAAATAACATAAAACTTGCACAATCTTGTATAAGGCCATTGTACAAGTGTGAATGTTTCTGTGGAATAAAACTACAATGATTCGTTAAACAAATATATTTTAATTCTCGCACGCAATTTTGAAATGATGGCATAATTTGTTTATGCATTATTTGCTGGACGTCAGCTAAATCCAATCAATGCCATACCTGCTGTATGATGCTGGTGCTATACCAGGATTTAATGAATAAATCACACTGAATACACTTTCAATATTCAATATCAAACACTGTGTATGTACAAATGAATGATTAACAAATACATTTTGTTATTTATATTTGTAATTTCTTGATATAAAACTATAGCTATAACGAACACTGGCAGTCTTTTTTTCTTTTTTCTTTATATATATGTATTCAGAACCTTACACGGAATAAACTGAACTCAATGAATATTGTGCCAAAAATAACGGAAACTCGTTTCATAAAAAAAGTTTCGTTTGTGTGTACTTGGTAAAGGATGGACAACTGACGGACGACGGACGAAATACTACCACATATAGGTTTGTCTGGCATTTAAGAAACGTGAAACATACATGCTTGCTTATTCCAGTTATTTGACTCAATGAGTCTGGCATATTATTAATAAATCCAGACTCGTTAGCAAATCTGTATTTAACATTGTAGCATATTTGTTTTGTAGCATGTCCATTTCATCTGTCTGCCATGCTCTAACTTCTAATAACTGGTAGTTAGAGTACTCCATTTATTCTGACATGTTTTATTTGATATTCCTTTTGTATTTGCATAAGTTTAAACCGTTTAATTGAAAATAGCACCTGTCAGAATAAATGGTGTATTCCAACTACCAGTTATTGTAAGTTAGGGTATGGTTGACAGCTGAAATGGACATGCTACAATACAAATAGAGCATGGTCTCATCTCGTTGGTTGGTTTACTTATTTCACCTAATACGCGACTTGGTTATTAAAACGTCGATACACTTAGATGAATTATTTTTTTCTTTATCATATTTTAAATAGATTTCTCAGTCTTAAAATAGTGTTTTTTTGTTGGAGTTATAAGGAATTTAGATGATCCGATGTTTGTGGCATTCGTCAGAGTTTATACATCCATAAACTCCTTTTTATTTTAATAAGTGACGGGACAAATCTCTTCCCAGAGTTGTCGTTCCGTTGGCTAGTGGTTGTACGGTTGGTTCAACGTTAGCGTTCGTTGTACACACCGTTGGACCAACGTTTGGTCAACGTTGTAAAAGTAATATTAGTGTGTATACGTTGGGCCACTGTTGGGACGTTTTTAGGACGTTGGTCTGCCTTTGCTGGGCCAACGTCTTTCGGCAACCATATATGGATTATTATTAATATTAAGAACATGATATTCATTTCCGGTAATCATCTTCATTGTCATGTTTTGCTCATCGCGATTCCCCATTCCAACCCGAATGCGATATTACCCTGGCTGTAAAAGGAGTGTAAAGCCCCATTCACTCTCTTTTTTTTAATGCCCTTTCTAAACAATTGTATGATATTATTATTTTTCATATAAACTTAAAAGATTAATAAATCTATCATTTAATTTCTGCTCGAACTTTTTATTTTTTAAATGTTCATTTAATTATTCTATATTTATTAATGCTTCTCTAACTTTCTCTTTTTTCCTGTATAAGCGTCTTGATTTTGGAGAATGATGGATTACAGATGGTGAGTGGTTGCCGTAGAAACTCTAGTGCTCTATTCAGTCTTTAAATGCCCGTTTGAAAAACGGGACGTATTATGGTATGAGGTTGTCTGTCTGTCAGTCTGTCTGTCTGTCCGTCCGTCCGTCCGTGAACAATTGTGTATCCCGGACCATAACACTGAAACCATTAACCTACACTCATGAAACCTCATAGGTATATTGTCCTAGGTAAGAGTAGGATCCTTGTTGTTTTGTGGGTCAGTAGGTCAAAGGTCAAGGTCACTGTGATCTTTTAAAGACAAAAGCATTCCGGATGATAACTTCGAAACTATAAACCTACACTCATGAAACTTCATAGGTACATTGTCCTAGGTGAGAGGAGGATCCCTACTTTTTTGGGGGTCAGTAGGTCAAAGGTCACCATGATCTTATATAGAAAAACGCATTCCGAATGATAACTTCGAAAGTATAACTTCTTCACTCATGAAATTCTATAGGTACATTGCTCAAGATGAAAGGATGGTCCCTATTGTTTTGGGGTCAGTAGGTCAAAGTTAAAGGTCATCATGACTTTATGTAGAATAACGCATTCCGGACGATAACTTCGAAATCATAAATCTACACTCATGAAACTCCATAGGTACATTGCCCTAGGTGAGAGGAGGAATATTATAGTTTAAATGGTCAGTAGGTCACAGGTCAACGTCACGGTGACCTTATATGGAAATATTCATTCGTACAATAACATCAAAACCATATTACCTACACTCATGAAACTTCATAATTACATTGCACTAGGTGAGAAGAGGACACGTATTGTTTTTGGCCCTTGGTGGTGACCTTGTTTGAAAATATGCATTCCACATAGTAACTTCAAAACCATACCAAATACACTCATAAAACTTCATAGGTACATTGTCCTAAATGTGAGGAGGAACCGTTTTGTTTTTGGGGCCAGTAAGTCAAAGGTCAAGGTCACAGTGACCTTATATGTAAGTATGTATTCCGTACAATAACATCTAAACTTCCAAACCGTAACACCTACACTCATAAAACTTCATAGGTATATTGCCCTAGGTAAGAGAATGAACCCTATTGCTTTTAGGGCCAGTAGGTCAAAGGTAACGGTCACAGTGACATTATAGGGAAATATGCCTTCCACACAATAACTTCAAAACTGTAACACATACACTCATAACACTTCAGACGTACATTACCCTAGGTGAGAGGAGGAACCCCATTTCTTTTGGGGGTCAACAGGTCAAAGGTCAAGGACACTGTCATCTTATATAGAAAAATGCATTCCTCATTATAACAAAATTGAAATACCTGCACTTTTAAAACGTCATACATAAATTGCCCATGGTGAGTGGAGAAAGCCTTATGTGTTTGTGATCAATAGCTTAAAGGTCGTCACCATCACCTTATATGGAAGTATGAATTCCACATGATAACTTCAAAACCGTAACACTTATACTCATGAAACTTCATAGGTTCATCACCCTTGTTGAAAGCAGGAACCCTATTGCTTTTGGGGTCGAAGGTCAAGGTAGTAGTATAGAGAGTAGCGGTTCGAGCGCAGTTTTCATCTCCCGAAAAAGATTCACTCAACAAACTAACAATAGCTCATCTGAGGCTCCGAAAAGATCACTCAAGAAACTAACAACAGCTCATCTGAGGCTAGAACCCAGGCATGCCTTTATTTAAATAAAGTCACACCTGAGCCAGATGCCTCAGATGCATACTATCAGCTACTCGAGAGGTCCTTCCAAAAGAAACTCGCTCAAAACCCCCACTCTCTGTGATACTAATCAATCCGGTTGTCATTTTAATAGCATAACATTTGCAACTCATTAAGCAAAGTCAGACGGAACCGGGCAGTAGTCTTCATCATCGCTCTGCATATCATTTTTTACCATGGAGTATTTTATTTTCCTACACTTTGCTATTTTGTATTTCAGTTCAAGAAGCTCTTCTCTGTTACTATCCAGCTCACGTTCATAATTATCCATTTCAACCAGCAATCGCCTTTTTTTGGTGTCCATAAAATCATCACGGACTACCTCATATTCTACTCGGAGCTGCTTACTTCTCATCAATTCTCTTCTGTATTTATCTTTTAAATTGTTAAGTTTTCTGCAAACCTTTTCTAATCTTTCTTGTTCCATTATATAATAATACTATATATAATTATTTTTAAACCCTTATTTAATATTTTCAATATCCTTAAATGGAACCCAACTATTAAAATCCTCATTGTAACCCTTCCATTTAATCAACGCTTGTTTCTTTTTGTAATCACGTCGTATAACTTTTTCAATTCTGAATACTTCTTGATCAGCTTTTATCATTTCTAATTCATAGAAGCTTCCGTCAATGTTTTCGTTGTTTAAATCTTTTATTTTGTATGTCACAGGATTTGTATATTGAATTTCATCAACAACAAATATTTCTTCGGTCCAATTCGGGGTATAACTTTTCTCAAACGTTCTTTTATATTTGCTGATTCTAACATTATCCCCTATTTTAAACTTTGGCTTAATCTGAGTACTTTTCATTTTTCCATACAAGTTGAAATATACCGTTCCTTTATTTTTCTCATCACTTGCTTCAGTCGGTGTCATTTTAATACTCCGATGTTTTGTATTATTATACTTGTCAACCATTTCTTGCAACACGCCTAAATATATATTTGTATTGTTAGCTGTAAAATATTTCCACATCTTTTCTTTTAATGTCCTGTTAAATCGTTCAACTTGATTACTACAGCTTTTCCGAAATTAAAAGTGTGATACATTTCGATATTATTGTCACTAAGGAATTGCTTAAACGTTTTGTTATAAAACTCCACACCCTGGTCAACCCACAGCAATTTACATTGTCTTCCTGTACTGATTATTTGTTGGAACGCTTTGGTAATTTCTAAACCAGTTTTATTTGGAACGGGTACAACCCAAGCATATTTGCTAAACACATCAATAACAGTAAGCAAATATTTAGTACCTTTATTGTACTTTGAAAACGATTGCATATCAACCAAATCAGCAGACCATATTTTATCAATTTCATTAACAATCACACGGCGTTGAGTGAACTTTCTTCGTATAGGTTTATGAAGTTCATCTGCTAACTTGTCAGTCCATTTCAACGCCTTTTCTAGTTTTTTGAGTTTCCAAGACCAAGTTTATATTTTGTACTAATGACTGGTTTTACTATCAAATTCTTAGCAATCTTTTCTCCAACAGTTTTAGATTTACTTTTTTTTAAACCGGTCAACATGTTTTTATCACACATTGATTTATTACTAGGATTTTCATCATAACAATAATCATGATCTTTACAAACAGCATCTAATTCATATACTGGTTCCCCGATATCAAGTGGATTACCAGGACCGCAATATTTATAACCGGGAAGAGTTAGCCCCTTTTTGGGTAGCAAAGGGAGCAAAGCTTTATGAATATCAATATTTCCAACTTCTGTGTTTTTAACAAACTTTGTTTTAGTAATACCGCAAGATGCACAAGTTGCTCTTAACATTTTTCTACCATTTTTGGCTAACACATACTGAGGATTAATATTTTCAGTAACCTTTTTTTCTTTTATACAGTAACTCATATATAATATGATTAGATTAAACTTCATTTACAAAATATGATGTTATGATGTTTTCATTTTCTATCGGCTTGTAAGGTTTTAGCATTGTATAAAGAATATTGTACACACTGTTTCCTTCTTGCAACTTTTTGATAAAGTACAAACAGAAATATCCGCAAAGGACACTTGTTTTATCTTGATATTGGATGGTGTTGTATTTTATATCAGGTATGTACGCTAAAACTTCTTTTGGTGGGCTTAAGCCAAACGGATCGAAGTAATAATTATCATAGTAACAAGTCCAGTGTGTACCAGGTCCGATATAATCATCAAGATTAATAATACCACATTCTTGTTTGTTTTGTTTTGCTGGTAATTTGTTTTTGCTGTACACCCCACTGAATTTTTCTATACCTAACTGCTTTACCCATTTTGTTATATCTAAGTTAGAGATAGGTTCATTTTTAATTTTTTTTTTTTTTTATAAATGGGATACTTCTGTATGGCCTAATTTGTGAGTCTACTTGTAAACCATATCCTCTTCTATCTACTTGCAAACCTTTTCCAGTCAAACCACTAATAAGAGATCCAATCAATGGAATTCCTAATGATGCAAGCATTCCAAGAAATCCTCCGTCCTGCTGTTGTTTTTTAGTTAGTTTAACAGGGCAGTGACCTTTTGACTTTGCTATCTTCTTTCTTTGCGCAGCTGTTAATTTCTTTGATTTTAGAAGTTTTGGTTTTTTGTCACTAGGAACAGTTGCTGTTACCTCTTGCTGTTTTTTAACACTGGGAGCAGTTGCCGTTTTATTACTAGAAGCACAGGCAAGTACGTCTTGCAATTGTTTGTTTGTTAGTTTAATAGTGCAGGAACCTTTTGACTTTGCTATTTTGTTTTTTTGTGCAAGTGTTAATTTATTTGATTTTAGAAGTGTTTGTTTTTATTAGCAGGAACAGTTACCATTCCATTTCCAAATATTTTACCAATACCAGTACTTGCCAGACCACTAAGTGCCACTGTTGCTAGAGGTCCTAATATCTTTGGAGCAAATTTAGCAACTGTTGGTAAAATTGTTTTAGTTAACAAACCAGCTAATGCGCCTAAAAAGCCTCCATTTTTAGACTGAGATCTCATCTGCGATTTTGATATATTTATGTCTAATCCCCGTCCATCAGATTTAGCTTTGTTAATATTGTTAATCTGAGAAGCTGTTAGCAGCAAAGGAAAATTCCCAGTTAGTTGGTTATTTTTTAACCTGAGTGTTAATTCACTTTTGTTTTCATATGCTTTTGCCAGACTTTGTTTTTGTCCATCTGTTAAATTTACTGAATAATTTATGTAAGTCATATATATTATAAGTTAGATTAAACTATTACCAATTCATTTCCGACAGTATCAATAACAACATCTACTTCATAGAGAACCAGAGCATAAACTTTATATGGAGCAGCAGGAGGTATATTTAGTTTATATCTCAAACTTAGTTGTTTTGGATCAATAGTGACTTCATTTTCCTTATAACTCAAATTGAAATATATCATTCCGAATAGAGTTTTAAAATTGCTCACGTTTATTAAAGTTCCAGTGTTTTTATCATTTTGCTTGTAAGAATAATTAATAACATCTCTGAATATTCTTATGATATTAGCATAACTATATTCGGTTTCTGGATAATAAACTCCATTTCCAACTTCCAGTCTAACTGATTGTAAATAGCAATTAGTATTAGCAGCATTTACCTTAAACGTGTCCAAAAGATGAGGATTTTGTGTTTGAGAAGAACTCTTGTCAGCCCTTTGCAAATAAACAAACACATGTTTGGGATTTTTAACACCAGCCGTTATTCTAAATACGGATTCAGTTGCTTCAGAACTTCCGCTCTCTTGTATCATTTCACGGAGGTAAGTCCATCTTGTTGATGTCATATGATTTGTCATTACATAACTTAAACCATCTGAGTTAAATATCATTCTGGGTATCCACAAAACTAATTTATTAATAATTACTCGGCCATCATCACCACTTGATTTGAAAATTAACACATTATCATCTGTTAGTTGCAAGCTGATTTGAATCTGACTAGGAGGAAGCATGCTTGTTTCCAAACCTCCAAAGAAGGAATATTTATTTAATGAGATTATAGAGTTAACTTTTTGATTAGTTATGATTAAAGCATGGCGAATAGCAAAACCTTTATTATAGGTATCTTCGTCCTTTCGAGATTCTGCATCAGCCGTGTCATCTAAATAAAAGTATTCGTTTGTTCCAGTTGTCTTTGCATAATCGTCAGAAATTTCAAGCAAGCTTTTGATATTAACAAATCTGTGAAGATTATTTCCATCGTAAACTGTTTTTCCATTTTGCTTTACTTGCATTTGATTAATCAATGAAGCTGCATCGCTAATTAAAGCAATTCTGTCAACGTCTGCAAAAGCGGCTCCATCAGCAACTTTGTTTACTTGAAAACTGATTTCAAAATATGCATTATACCAATCAAAGTAAGAACTTCTATCATTTATTGTAAACTGATAACCACTTTTCATTTGTCTGGTATTATTTCCTGGTCGTGTTATGGGGGTATCTAACTGAATAGGTACATGCTCGTATCTAGTATTATATTGATTACTTCGAAACATCTATATATACTAGTAATTAGATTATTTTTTATTAATTAATCGATTAATTCTTGCATGAATTCCTCTTCCGGATAGTAATCTGTTAATTTTTGCATTTACATCTTCTTCAATTATATCATCAGCCGCAACTTTAGCTACATCTTTTGTAGCAGCCTTTGTAAGTTCTTTTAAAATCATCTCACCTTTTGGTTTAGGTTTAATAACTGAAACTAATTTATCAGCAGCCATTTTTCCTACTTCATCTCCTAGCTTTTTAGAACCACTCTCTATGATTTGTTTACCAGCAGTTTCTAATGCTTTCTTGCCTGCTGTTTTCACAGACTCGCTGAATATCTTTGATCCGACTTTTGAAAGAATGTCAAATATACCAGCTCCAGTTAATCGATCAACTTGAGTATATGTTCCCGTACTAGTGTCATAAACTTTTTTTAAACATGTCATATAACTTATGTTACATTAATTCCTTCAAAACAAATCGAAATGATGTGTGGACGCCATTAAGATTAATAATCTTGCCAGAGAAATCGGTAATGTAAATATTAATACTGTTAATGATCGTTTTGTTTACCTCACAGAACCCGACTCTCATCGGTTCATCTTTGAAAGGATATGATCTCGTAAGATCAGCTGTACTTATTTCATAAATGACATCTCTGTATGATCCATCAACAATAGAATTACTTATCAAATCACAGTGGATATACAACGTATCGATAGAATTTGTTATGTTCGGTGTCACAGTTCCAAATTTAGTTTCTCTAATAACCGCATCTTTGTCAAACCCGATCAAGACATGAAAGTTTGTTTCTCTTAAATCAAGCATGAAATAATTATGGATGGTAACCAAGCATTTGAAACTTGATAAATCAAACTCAATTCTTATCGGGACAGGCGAGTCATCAGTTAAATCATTGTTTACAGACAATGTTTCTTTTATGTAATTATCGATATCAGCATAACTGTAATTTCCATTTGTAAAAATAATACTTTTCCAATCTGTTCCATTGTGATACCTTATCACTTTGTTATTAAAATCCTCACTAATATTATACCACGAGTAAGTCATGGAATTAATCTTATCAAGTCCAATACCATACTGTTTGTTTCTGCCTAATATTAATGGTCTGTCAAACACAGTTGTAAAATTACTCGGTGTATTTGAGCTATTAATTATTGAAGCTTTTTCCGATGATAATACGATTTTTTGTTCCATATAATATAGGATGGATAAAATTAATCACCTTTGTAGTACAGTTTAAAACTTGATTTTTCAAAATTGAGAACTCGAGTAGCGTTGTCTTTTGTATATAGAAAGATGGTCCAATGATGTGATTTTGGAAGATATAATTCAATTGTTTTTTTTAGTATTCGTTTGCCATTTTCTATTTTTGATTGAACAACCGACTCACTGGCACTTCGATTAAACAAATTAAAATATTCTATATCAATGTTTGTAACTGTATATGTAAGATCTGCTTCAACTACATATCGTCCGGGTTTTACAAGTTGCATGGTCTGATATTTATTATTATAGGTAAAATAGTCTTTAGTATTTATAACTGGATTGGTTACGGGGGTAAACGCCCCGAGAAAAAAAATCACGTTTGGTTCTTTCGGGTGGTTTTCGCGTTGGGTATGATACAACATTTCTAGAATCATCTAGCATGATGCTGATGCCATCATCTATTGTATATTCAAGCAGTAATGTCCGACTTAAATCTTCTACTTTTACTCTTAACTCGTCAATTATACCAATAATTGCTGTGTGTCTACTACCAGACTTTTGATTAAACTGTTTCAATGAAGCTATTTCACCATCAAAAGCTGTGCTTTTTTCATCCTGAGTAGCTTTCAATTGCTTTGAAGCATTATCAATAGCAGTCTCAAGTGGATCAGTGTCAACCAGTTTGTTCAGAGCTGTCTCCAGCGACTTACCGTCAACCATTTTCTTTTTGATGTCTTCAAATTCTTTGTTGATATCAGCAACGTTGGTGTTTATCTGTTGATTTAATATTTTAATTTGAGTTATTTCGGTAGTAAAAGCAGTTCTCATTTGTTTTGAAGCATCGGCAATAGCAGTTTCTAGTTCATTATTGTCAACCATTTGCTTGTTGATTTCCCCGATCCGTGCATTAATATTTTGAACACCAGCTCTTATTTGTTCACTTAATTTATTGTAGTTTTCACTCTCTTCCAATCCATCTTCTTTCTTTTCTAGCTCTTTCAAAGCATCACCCAGAAGTTTTATTTCATCTTTTAATCCGTTTTGAATTTCAAGCATTTTCTCGCGGTTTGCTTGTAACTTTGTTTGTATTTGACTAAGTTTATCATCAACACCTGTTGTCAGAGTTTTTATCATGTCTGGAATTTTATCAATATTATAATCACGTATAATTTTTGTTACTCTTCTTACAGTAAATTGCTTTGTTGCTGCATCATCTGCTTTTGTTGGATTACCAACATTGATAATTTTATTATTATCCATGTTAAGCTCACTTCTCAAAACATTTTCCTGGTTTTTGCCTTTGTTAAGATAATTAACCAAATGTTTTTGTTTTACATACTCAGACAGCACAATACCGAAATTTGTAATATTGACACTGCCAGTAGTAACTTCCTCACCAAGATCATTAAAAAGTCCCATTATATATAATATGATTAGATTAAATTTCACCGTTGAAGTTACGCTTTACTAACTTCCTATGGTGGTTATAAACAGAGATCTCCGATCTCTGTTATAAATCGCCGATGAAGTTACGTTTTACTAACTTCCTCGGTCGATCCAGATACAGAAAGTCGTACTGCTTGTCAGTCGCTTTTTTATACTGATCTTTGCTGACATCTTGTTCTTTGGAAAGCATACCAAGCTCACGATTAACCGGAGTTGCAAAGAAGATGTAATGAGAACAGTTCAAACGAATGTCTTTGGGAGTTTTGTAATAAGATTGAGATAAATAAATTACACAACAATTTTTGTGTCTTCCCTGGATGAAATAATTAATGATATCGTTTTGATTACGCTCGCAAACATAATCATCAAAAATAGCTATCTTTTGAGTATCAGAATCCAAATCATTCACAGGGATAACTTCATCATTTGAACATTCTAATATATCTTCGACTGGGATTTTATTCTTTTTTGCTATCTTTTCCAGTTTTTGCGATAAGACCTGATACTTAGACTGCTCCAAGTTTTTAGCAAACAAGTAAATCTTGTCGTAGTAAACCAAAGGTTTTAATAACATATGAACTAATGTGTTCGTCTTGCCAGATCCTGAATTACCACAAATTAACATTCTAAAACAACAGTCTGGCATAAAGTTCCATATTTGTTTAAAATTACCGTTTTCTGTCTTCATATCATAGTTTGGAATCTCCATTATAATAATAGTCAGATAATATTAATATTATCCAAGTATTATTATATATGTCTAAAGTGTATTGTGGAATAAAACAAATCCCTCGCGGCAAACGCCTTGGAACAGAAGCAGAATGTTTTAAGGCTAATCAAGTTAGATATTATGGATTACAAAAAGTAGTTAAGACTGCAGTTGAAAAAGCAGTTAAAAAAGCAGTCAAGCCTGCAGTTAAGAAAGCAGTCAAGCCTGCAGTTAAGAAAGCAGTTGCACCTGCGGTTAAAAAAGCAGTTAAACCTAGAGCTAAGAAAGCGGTTAAACCTGCGGCCAAAAAGAAAAAAACAAAAACTACATAATACTTGATTACGTTATCTTATCTTAATTTAATCTAACCTATGTTATACATGTCTTTGTTAAAATGGAAAGAATTAGCAGATAAAAAGCGAAAAGCGAGTGAGCTTGTTAAAGAATACGAGAATAGAGTTACCCGAAAAAGACTAGAAAAAGGAGCTAGTCGTGATTTATACACGGAAGTATTTAAACCTGTAACTAGCGAAATAACAGAGCAAACAAGACAGCTAGCTGAACATTTGATTACCCTTCCGGAAATACGTCAACAGTTGGCTCTTCTTCCTGAGGCAATACGCCCGCCATTAGTTGCCCCGCCTGATCGTGGAGCTATAGCACCACCACCGCTACCAGCTGAACCCGAGGCATTAATTGATCCCGGGGATGAAGAAATAGAAGAAGAATCGGAAGAAGAAGTATCGGAAAAAGAAGAACCTGCTGCGAGGCCTAAGGAACCCAAACCGATGCATGATATTGACTTGGATGCTGGTTTGGATGCAGATGTGCTTAATAAGTATAACTTGCCAATGCCATCAAAACTAATTACAGGTGACAGAGATCAAGCAATTGATGATGTTAGTAAGCAAATCGTGAGTATCGGAAATTCTAAAGCTTCTCTAACAAAACAAATGAATACATTAATAACTCTCAAGCGGAGGAACGACCTTGGACAAAAAAGAGAGGCTTTACAAAGAAAGTCTGATGTATTAAATCATTACAGAGGCAGAGTTAAAAGTATGAAAGAGCATGCTCCCGTCTTTGGCCATGGAATGCAACAAAATAAAAATTCCTACAAAGTTGACAAAGATGGTCGCTATGGAATGTTGCAAATTGATTTACCTAATCTTGTTGGTCATCACAAACTTATTGCCAAGCTGGGAGAAGCAGTTGTGCTAGATATGAAAGTGGATGATGATTTTATAGACTTGATAACAAAGCGTTACAACAATGGAAAAACTTATTCAAAGCTGTCTCAGAATGCTTTTAAGAAACTAACAGAATTATCTGGTTTACCAATTCATAAAGGTTCTTCAAAGTTCAAAAAGATTTTAGGAGGTTGTGCTGATGTTGAATATTACAATAGTCCTGATGATTTGGTTAATGCTCTGGAGTTAGTATGTGGGAGTATCGAATCAGGAAATAATAGTCCACAGATAATAAATAAAGGTATTAGCATAATCGATGAATTGTTAAAAAAAGGGAAAATGTCACCCAAAGAACACGAGCAACTATTTTCTAAATATTTTTATTAAATTATTGTCTAACTGTAATTATACATGAAAACCAAAGAAGAATTAATTGATCACTTGACGCGACTTGTAGCTGCATACAGACGCAGTTATAAATTGTGCGGTATTATAAACACAACATTACAGATTGCAAGTGGGATAATTGGTTGTACTGCCGTATTGGCATTGGTTCCAGCAATTCCTGTTTTTGTAGCCGCAGTTGGTGCAGTTCCTCCGGTAGTTGCTGTCTTAGTAAGTAAAACAAGAATAGCAGAAAAAAAGACTTTGTTAAAAACACATCATAGGAGTTTTAAGCAACTTTTATCATATGTCCAAACAACAACAGGACTAGAAAATGATGAAGAGGTAATTAGGATTGTCTTTAATAAAATATTAGAGATTCAAAAGAATGATAACTTCATGGAACCTCTGGAAATGTATATGAAGAGATTCAAGTTAAACGGTCATGGCATTCAGTCGTAATTCTTTTCTGACTTGTTTCCATATCCTATCGTACTTTTCTCTGGTTGATTTTGTTTTAATCAGTTTTGTTTCTTTTTCTATTTTTAATATTTTAAATATTTTCTGAAAAATGTATTCAAATTTGATTGATCTTTTTCGACCTTCTAGCTTATCCAAAATCTTTATAATTTTGTAAAACAAATCTTCAAATCTTTGTCTGTTTGCAGAAGACAAATCAAATGCTACCAAGTATTTATCCAAATGATACTTTCTGAGGTAAATAGTTTTCTTTTGGCTGTAGTTGTAACCTGTGATAAGATTATAACCATTGTGGGTACCACAATTAAGGCAAATACGCTCGTTATCGAAAACTTCACAAGTATCGTTGCAATTCACACATGCGTATGTACACTTGTAACACAGTTTGGTCTTGGTACAATATTTACAAAGCTTTTTTGTCGTGCGAAATAAGATGCAATCTGTACACACCCCAGGAGGATCAATAATATCTAAAACTCTTTCACAATATTTGCAATTCATTATATTATAATATAGCATCATATATTTAAATATAGGCTTAAACAAATATTATCTTATGTAATTATATAAATGGAACAAGTAGAAATTGAAATCAAAAACTTTAAGGAAGATCAAATGATATATGCTCAAAGGGTTGATTTTGAAGATGCGAGTAAATTAGATGCAGAGCTTTTAATTTTTTCAAACTTTCAAGATTTAACAGAAAGAATCATAACAATGGCAAAACAACTAAAACTATCATGGAAAATAGAAAAAAGAGATATAAACAAACTACGTTCTTTGTGCAAAAAACAAATTTCAGTGGCAACCAGTCACCATCCAACTTTATACAAAGATTCTTTTATTGCTTACTACAGCATTTTGTTAGACAAAGGAATTAAAATTATTATGTACGGATGATTTGCTGGCTAGCTGGTGAGGTACGGATAAATAAAATAAATAATATAATCTAACCGGGGAATAAATATTTTACTTTAAATTAATTAATTAATTAATAGGGGCTTAAAGAAATAATCTCATGTAATATTATATAATGAGTATCCGAGAAATTGAAACATCCCCAAAACAGTATAGCAAGGTTTTTAAAGTAGATATTATTGATAACGACGACCCGCTCACTCAACTGCAAAAAACACAACCAAGCGTTATAAAATTTCTCAAAGCAGAACTAAAAAAAACAGGCGGATTTAAATTAAGCATAAGCCTAAAAGTTACTTTTGCAAAAGAAGTACGAACAGACGATGGGATTTTTTTGTTAATTTTAAAACAGGTTACTTTGCCTCAAAGGCCACAATAATATTAAATAAAAATCAAATATCAGAAGCATTAGACAAAGCACGAGAAGAAATTATAAATAGAATTGGAAATTGGCTTCAGTTGGGAAGTGGTTGGCAAATTGATTCAGTAGATGCGCATTACATAAATCGAATAAAGTATAAGCCTTTACGAGGTAGCTCTTATTTGGATTTACCAAAAGAACTTGCTAATTCTAAAAAAGGATTGATCAATATAAAAAATGAAAAAGATAACGAATGCTTCAGATGGTGCCATTTGGCTTGCACATTTCCTGTTAAAAAAGATCCTCAAAGAATAACAAAGTATAAAAATCATATTGGTGATCTTGATTACAAAGGAATTACATTTCCTGTTACTCTCAAACAAATCCCAAAAATAGAAAAACAAAACAACATTTGTTTTAACATATTTGGGTATGAAGATAATCAAGTATATCCTTTGTATGTGTCAAAACATAAAGCAAAAGAATATGTTGACATGCTTTTAATAACTGAAAAAGAAAAAAATCATTACGTGTGGATAACAGATTTTAATAGACTGATGTTTAGTCAAACAGCATACGAGGGAAAAAAATGGTTTTGTAAAACATGCCTGCAGTGCTTTAAATTCGAAAGGGTGTTAAGAGTTCACAAAAGTGATTGCCTTTCACTTAATGGAAAACAAGCAATAAAAATGCCAAACAAAGATGAAAAGGTTAAGTTTAAAAACTATGACAGACAGCTAATGGTTCCGTTTGTTATATATGCTGATTTTGAAGCAATAACTGAAAGTATTTCTTCGGCATCAAATAATCCTAAAAAATCACATACAGAAGCATATCAAAAGCATACTGATTGCAGTTATGGGTATAAGGTTGTTTGTTGTTATGATGATCAATATTCAAAACCAGTTGTGACATACAGAGGACCAAATGCTGTTTACAAGTTTTTAGAAAAAATGATAGAAGAAGAAAAGTGATGCAAGAAAACTATGAATGCAAACTTTAAAAAAGATCTAGTAATGTCATAGGAAGAATAAGCTAGATTCAAAAAATCTAAATCATGTCATATCTGTGGTAATGGTTTTTCAATAACTCTTAAAAAAGATGACCCAAGCCGTACAGTAGCATATGAAAACTCTCTTAGAAAAGTCAGGGACCATTGTCATATAACTGGAAAGTACAGGAGAAGCGCTCATGATATATGTAATATTAATTTCAGGTTGACTAGAAAAATACCTGTTGTGTTTCATAACTTGAGAGGATATGACTCTCACTTCATAATGCAACACATCGGAAAGTTTAAACAAAACATAAATGTTATACCGAATAACATGGAAAAGTATATGGCTTTCATGTGAGGAAAAAGTTTAGTGTTTATTGATAGTTTCCAGTTCATGTCTCAATCATTAGATAATGTAGTAAAAAACGTTCCGTCGTTTAAATACACATCTCAAGAAAACAGCGGTAAAAAGTTAGACTTGATAAAAAGAAAAGGTGTTTATCCTTATGATTACATGAAAAGTTTTGAACGCTTCGGGGATACTAAGTTACCCGGTAAAGATAGCTTTTATTCTCAATTAAATGATGAGCACATTTCAGATGCGGATTATGAACACGCTAAAAAAATATGGAAAACATTTAAGATTAAAAATATGGGAGAATATCATGATCTGTATCTCAAGACTGATGTGCTGCTGCTGACAGATGTTTTTGAAAACTTTAGAAAAATGTGCATTGAGTATTACATATTAGATCCTTGCCATTACTTTAGTAGTCCTGGGTTAGCCTGGGATGCGTGCCTCAAGATGACTGGTATTCAACTCGACTTAATCACTGATATTGATCAATATTTGTTTGTGGAAAAAGGATTAAGAGGCGGTACGAGTTATATTGCAAATAGATATTCAAAAGCTAATAACAAATATATGAAAGACTATGACAAGAAAAAAGAAAGCAAGTACATAATATATTTAGATGCTAATAACTTGTACGGATGGGCTATGTGTCAACCGTTACCTACTGGCAACTTCAAGTGGGTTGATAAGTTTGAAAAAGGAAAATCAAATTACATTGTTGAGTGTGATATTGAGTATCCTGAAGAACTTTATGAGTTACATAATGATTATCCTCTTGCTCCAGAAAGTTTAAATATCAAAGATGAGTGGTTGTCAGACTATTGTAAAAATTTAAAACAAAAGTTTAATCTAAGACATACATAGATTTTAATACTGCCAAGAGGACAGCTGGTAAAAATGCTTTTGAAAAGGATTTCTTCAAACTGATGAACAATTCAGTTTTTGGTAAAACTATGGAAAACTTGAGAAAAAGAATTAATGTTAAATTGACTCATGATGAGGAGGTTCTCTTGAAATATGCGGCAAGACCTTCATTTATTTCTTGTAAAATGTTTGATGAAAATTTATTTGCCATAAACAGAATAAAAGAAAGACTAGTTTTGAATCGTCCTGTTTATGTTGGTATGTGTATTTTAGACTTGTCAAAATATTTGATGTATGATTTCCATTACAACTATATCAAAAACAATTATGATAAAAAAGCTAAGTTATTATTTACTGATACCGATTCCTTGTGTTATGAAATAAAAACAAAAGATGTGTATGCAGACTTTTACAAGGATAAGAAACTGTTTGATAATTGTGATTATGATCCAAAAAGTAAGTATCACTTTAATGATAACAAGAAAGTTATTGGTAAGATGAAAGATGAAACTTGTGGAATACCAATTGTTGAATTTGTTGGGCTGCGTAGTAAGTTATATTCATATATGTTAGACAATGAGGTTAGCGCAAAGAAATGTAAGGGTGTTAAAAAGTGTGTTGTGAAAAAACATATAACTCATGAAGATTATAAAACTATTTTGTTTACAGCAACAGAAGCTCATCACGAGATGAAAGTCATTAGATCACAAAAGCATAACATAAGCAGCTATGCAATAAATAAAAAAAGTTTATCAGCTTATGATGATAAACGGTACATACTAGATAATGGACAAGATACGTTAGCATACAAGTAAAATGATATGCAGAGCGATGATGAAGACTACTGCCCGGTTCCGTCTGACTTTGCTTAATGAGTTGCAAATGTTATGCTATTAAAATGACAACCGGATTGATTAGTATCACAGAGAGTGGGGGTTTTGAGCGAGTTTCTTTTGGAAGGACCTCTCGAGTAGCTGATAGTATGCATCTGAGGCATCTGGCTCAGGTGTGACTTTATTTAAATAAAGGCATGCCTGGGTTCTAGCCTCAGATGAGCTGTTGTTAGTTTCTTGAGTGATCTTTTCGGAGCCTCAGATGAGCTATTGTTAGTTTGTTGAGTGAATCTTTTTTCGGGAGATGAAAACTGCGCTCGAACCGCTACTCTCTATACTACTCAAGGTCACTGACCTTATATGGAAAAATGCATTCCTTATGATAACTTCAATATTGAATTACCTACACTTTTAAAACGTTATACATACATTGCCCATGGTGAGTGGAGAAACCTTAATGTGTTTGGGGTCAGTAGGTCAAAGGTCAAGGTCACCATCACCTTATATGGAAGTTTGAATTCCACATGATAACTTCACAACCGTAATACTTACACCCATGAAACTTCATAGGTTCATCACCCTTGAAACATACATTGCCCATGTCAAGGTCACCTTCACCTTATTTAGAAGTATGAATTCCACATGATAACTTCAAAACCGTAACACCTACACTCATGAAACTTCACAGTTCATCACCCGTATTAAAAGCAGGAACTCTATTGCTTTTGGGGTCGAAGGTCAAGGTCACTGACCTTATATGGAAATACGAATTTCACATGATAACTTAAAAAACGTAACATTTACACTCATGACATTGCATAGATTTATCGCCCTGGTTGAAAGCAGTAACCCAATTTCTTGTGGGCCATTAGGTCAAAGTTCAAGGTCACAGTGACCTTATATTGAAGTATGCATTCCACACAATAACTTTAAAACCGTAACATCTACCCCATACACGTCATAGGTATAGTGCCCTGGGTAAAAGGAAGAATCTTACTGTTTTTGGGGCCAATAGGTAAAAGGTCAAGGTCACCATGACCTTATATGGACATTCCATCTGATAACTTCGAAATCATAATACCCACGCTGAACCTTCATAGATACATTGCCTTTGGTGAGAGGAGGATACCCTGTTGATTATGGTTCAATGGGGCAAAGGTCAAGGTGGCCATGACTCTATATGATACAAGGCAATCCTCGCGATAACTTCGAAACTATAACACCCACACTCAAGACATAGGTGTATTGACTTTGTTGGTGCAGAGGAGGAACCCTATTGATTCTGGGTCATTTGGTCAAAGATCAAGGCCACCGTTACATTTTATGGAAATAGGCATTTAATGGGATAACTTCAAAGCCATAACATCTACACTCATGGCACGTCATAGGTACATTGCCCTTGGTGAGAAAAAACATTATATTTCATTGGGGTTACCAGTTTAATGGTCAAGGTCGCTATGACCTTATGTGGTAATATGCATTCTGCGCGATAACATCAAAACCATAACACCCCTACTGATGAAACTTCGAATGTTGTTCATTGACATTTGCAAGAGATAAGAAAGAACCTTATTGTCTTTGGAGTCGGTCAGTAAGCCAAATGTCAAGGTTACCATGACCTTATATGGAAATACACATTTCCGTAACTACATATAGTAACCGTAAAACCACAACACTCACACTCATGGAACTTCATAGATACATTGCGTTTGGTCAGAGGAGAAACCCTGTTGCTTTTAGAGTCACTAGGTCAAAGGTCACCAGTACATATTCCAAGTGATAACTGCAGGAGTATAATAGTGTGTCTGTGTAGTTCTGAGGATTATAGTCCCTCCACCAACTACCACGACAAGCGCGAGATGCCTCACGTATCTTGAAGCGACGGGTACAATAGAGTCTGGACTATGATCGGCGTTGAGTATGTTAGTTGATCTGGTGCTGCTGTGTAGTCGTCTAGAGCTGCTGATCGTATGTTGGTGGTTGTCGCTTCCGCTCTGTGGTTTTCGCTGCGGCGGTGAGGTGGGGGTCTGGACGACATCCTCTAGGTGGTTGAGTCCCCAGTTTGGGGTCCACACCCATCACAGTATGACCCCTGACCCGCACACACCAACCGACGGCCGGTACATAACACTTTTCGGTCTTCAGTCAAATATAGGCCTCGGCGTCGATCCCTATTACTGCCTACATACTGCTACATACTACTGTGGTGGGTTGATCTCGGCTCCGGCCTGCGGACTTCTGACGTCAAGAGTTCGGTGTAGACGTCAGATGATGTGTGCTGTGACGGAACGCTGGAGACGTCTTCACTCTCGGTCAAATGACACTCAAGCATGCTAAACCGCAAATTAAGCTTGCGGTTCAGCAATACCGTTGTACGGCAATGTATGTAGAGCTGGCAAGGCGACCCTACAAAACATCTTGAATGTCATCAGTGCCCACTCAGCGACGTGCACGCGGTGAAGATCGCAGGTGGCCAGGAGTATAATACTTACACTCATGAAACTTTGTAGATACATTGCCATTGGTGAGAGGAGGAACCCTATCACTTTTGGGCTTAGTAGGTCAAAGGTCAAGGTCACCGTGTCTTCATATGGACATCCACATTGCAAATGACAATCCATCCATTCCCGTTCAGACCATCGAACCAGCAGGACGTATCTATCTTCAACTTTACAGGCGATGTCGACGCGTCCTGCAGGGGATCGATCGATTGGAACATGACTAACATCAATGTCGACATGATAACTCTTCTGGGGAAAGTATGGAGCTTGCTGACAACATGTTCTAATCAGGTCTACACCCCACACTAGGGGAGAGCGTGGCCCTTTTGAGGTCCGTTTTTTGTAATCTTCTGAGGCTGCATAACCACCACGGATACCAATGATGAACAACGATAATCACATAAGAGATTTACACTTGTAGTATGCTGGCGTCACCATATCAATTCTAGGGGAGTTGATAACCCAACATGCGACAGCGTAAATGGCTGAGGGGACATTGGAGCGGACACAGAATGGAGCACGTTGTAACATCACCGATGTAGACGTTAAGGATTGGCGTTCCGGTGAGTCGTCTACAATTTAGTGCCAGCTCCAGGACATCACAAACATCTCGGGATTCACAATCAACAGGATTGACATACTTGGCGCTGACAACGCAGAAATCTTCTGACATGTCTGACTGGCTAAACAACTTTTGGGTCGGCAGTAGGATTGACCTACTTACCAACCTTGCTGTCATCCTATTGGCCGATCAATTTTAATTATGACTTAATCAACCACAAACTATCAACGATGGATTTCTTCACCCACCTATCACCAACTCAACTCTTCTTCTGCATCTTGTAATCTCCATTGATTGATGAATCGACACTCGACCAACACTGGACTTTAATCTTCTATTAAATAGCTCGCCAAAAGGCCTAGTTGCCAATGGCGAGGATAAACAAACACTTTCACTTACAAATGACAATCACAGAAATATGATAACCATACTTATTACAGAGCCCCAGATAAGCAGCGTATCTGCGTATTTCACTCAATTAAAATTGCCAAATACCCAATTAATTTCCCTGACATGCGTACCAGATACGCAAGCAATTTCCTTTTCACTCAAACATTTTAATTTTCGAGCGTATCGACAATCAAAGTGTTCAAATGATTGATGGATTGGTGTTTTCGTGCGTATTCCATTATTTACAAAATGCAGATTTTACTTCCGGTGGTTAGCTTGACTGGGACGTTACAATATTATTGATAAAGTGGAGCAGTAAAAGAGAATGCTATATATAGTTGAATATGTATGCTATACCAGTCAATACTATTGTGTAGTCGTCTGGGCGCTTTCTTGTTTACTTTTATGATTAAAATGTCGAAACTGGGACGTAAACCGACAAGCGAGTTACCGTTAAGAAACACTTCTGAAATTAACACATGTGATTAGTGTGATTGCCATATAATATGCAAAACGGGTTGGAACACAAGTTCTAACAACATTAGTTAAGGCCTTTCCCAATTTAGTGTTTCTATGGAAATTAATCATTAATAATGATTAATCATTGACAAACCACTGCCATGAATAACAAGTCAATAAAGCTCACATACAGACGGGTAAGTTACCTGGCTTGTTTTACATTTGATCCCAAAATCACCCTATTATTTTTGAAAATCTGAATTCACTCAATTAATTTTAATTTCATGAGTGAAATACCCAATAGGTCCAGAAGTTATCTGGGGCACTGTTATTACACTTTATAGGTGCATTGTCCTTGGTCAGAGGAGGAAGCCTATTACTTTTGGGTTCAGTAGGTCATCAAGGTCACATTGAACTGACAATGACTGAATCCTAAGACATTTTCCTCACTGTAACTTGTAACTATTAGACCTACAATTTTGAAACTTTACAGAAATAGTACCCATGTTAAAACAACAATCTCTATTAATGTTAAGCTTAGTAGGCCAGATGTCAAGGTCACTGTGACCTGATCATGACAAATTCCTTCCCAGCTGTTATTTACGAATATGTGATATACAGACTTGAAACTTTATACAAATAGTGCTCTTGGTTAAACAACATCCCCTATCAGTTGTTTTTTTTGTTTGAAGGTCAAAGGTACATTGACCTGACACCAAGGAAATGATTTTAACGTAAAATCTTTAGGAAACGGGTGTATACCCCGTTAGGCGGCGCTCTTGTTTTGATATATGATACTCTAGGTAAGTGCTTTGACCGCCTCACTCATTCCAGTTCAGAACACCGAACAGGCAGGACGTCTTGCGGCCATCTGGGACAAAGTGACCCCGCAAGACGTGCCGCTCTCTGAAATCGTCCGCTCCATGTTGGACAGTAAATAACCAAAAAGATGTTCAGTATGGTTAGTACGAGGAGCTATAGTTGGTTGTACATATGTTTTTATCCTATTTTACAGTGGCCCTAAAGAGGGACGTTTAGACTTCTACTACAACTTAGACGTTGGACCAGCGAGACACCCCTTGCCACTGCAGGTCCCAGCAACTGACAAGAGGCAGACTACGATTGAACTCAACGGCTCACCCAGGACCATCAACGTTGGATCATCCTTGCAGATATACATTGTCTGTGGGCGTGGGTAGCTACCATCTTCGCGGCCTGTGTGTATACCGGAGGAGCAATCACCACGTGCACGTGCAAAGCCACCAACATGGACTCCACGAGCGATGGGATTGACCTACTTGAGGACTCACTTCACTGTTATCTCCCTTGAATACTCGTGCCCTACAGATGAAGGAGGTAGATAACAAAAAAACAAGTTCGCTTTTCTACATTTTACAGGATACATTGATTTATCTTTACCAGGTTCTAAATCTACAGCATTTTAGGAAGAGATCACAGAAAAATGCATGTTGATATAAGATTTCTAGCTAATTCTGCCTCATTTTACACATCATGGGTCTATTCACCACGGGGTTGTATTTTTGTCTAAATTTTGATAGGAGTCACGCAAACATGAAATTAAAAAAAGTTCAATCTGGTAAATATTTGTTAAATGTGTTTTAAATTGCATTTATTGGATCAATGAAGAATTTAAGCATAAATACATGTTGCAAAATCTGTTTTATCTCTATGCCACGAACAAAAACATTACAATGGGACCCTATGGAAAATTAATTGTGATGTGAGACATTGAGATGTTTCTAACCACCTGTGCTCTGATTGACTAAGACGACTTCGAGCCGGCAATCGGATTGACTTAGTCATAATTCTGCAGGCAATACGTAATCTTCAACGGCAAATCTAATCTTCGAGAAAAACGTAATCGTCTACAGAAAATTAAAAATGGACACTGTCCGTAGATAAAGCTTGTATTGAGCATAAGCCAATAATTGTCTGATTTTAATTCACTGAAATGTGTACATGAAAGCATGAGCATATACACAGGAAAGGCTGTAGTAATACAAGAGGCCCAAGAGGGCCTGTGGACGCTCTACTTGCTCAAGATAAAGCTTATGAATAAGGGGCCATAAGTCTTTCAAAAATTATTCAACCAGAACATGGCAATGACAGGTGCAACTAGGCTTAGTACTGATCATTCTCGCCATGATTCGCTGAAATTCCGGAAAAAATATTGTGGTATCAAAATCCTTTAAAGGGCCATAACTCTGCCAAATATCTGTAAACCTGAACGTGACAATGACATGCACAACTAGGCTTGGTGCTGATCATCCCTGCAAAGTTTCATTGAAATCTGGCGAGGGCTTCAGGAGAAGTAGATCAGTCAAAGTTTGTGTATTAAAATCTTTAAAGGGCCATAATTCTGCCAAAAAAATCATTTAACCGGAATACGCCAATGATTTGCACAACTAGACATGGAATTGATCATCCCTAAAAAGCTTCGTTTAAATCCGGCCAGAGGTTCGTCTAAATGAGACCAAGATATAGCATATTTCAGAAAATCAAGGGCCATGACTCCGATGTAAATGGTCCAATCTGGATGGTTTTCGAATTCGTCCAAGCTTTCATTGATATTAACAATCTGGTAAAGTTTCTTAAAGATCGGATGAAAGATGAAGGCCCTATCGTCTTAATGAGGCAAAATATAGGATTTTTAACTAAATCAAGGGCCATAACTCCACTGTTACTGGTCCGATCTGGCTGGTTTCTGAATTTGACCGAGCTTTCATTTATATGAACAATCTCGTAAAGTTTTATAAAGATCGCATGAAATATGAAGGCCCTATCATCTTAACGAGGCAAAATATAGCATTTTTAACTAAATCAAGGGCCATAACTCATACGTAACTGGTCCGATCTGGCTGGTCTTCAAAATTGTCCGAGCTTTCATTTATATAAACAATCTGGTAAAGTTTGGTAAAGATCGAATGAAAGATAAAGGCCCTATCGTCTTAACGAGTCAAAATATAGCATTTTAAACTAAATCAAGGGCCATAACTCCGCTGTTAATGGTCTGATATAGCTGGTCGTCGAAGTTGTCCGAGCTTTCATTTATATAAACAATCTGGTAAAGTTTGGTAAAGATTGGATGGAAGATGAAGGCCCTATCGTCTTAACGAGTCAAAATATAGCATTTTTAACTAAATCAAGGGCCATAACTCCGCTGTTAATGGTCCGATCTAGTTGGTCGTCGAAGTTATCCGAGCTTTCATTTATATAAACAATCTGGTAAAGTTTGGTAAAGATTGGATGGAAGATGAAGGCCCTATCGTCTTAACGAGTCAAAATATATCATTTTTAACTAAATCAAGGGCAATAACTCCGCTTTTAATGGTCCAATCTAGCTGGTTTTTTAATTTGTTCGAGCTTCCATTGATATTAACAATCTGTGCAAGTTTGGTAAAGATCAAGTAATAAATGAAGTTGCTAGAGTGTTCACAAGGCTTAATATGGTATTTTTCAGCAAAACAAGGGCCATAACTCCGGTGAAATTATTTCGATCTTGCCGGTTTTCAAACTTGTCCGAGCTTTCATTGATATAAAGACACTGGCAAAGTTAAGTAAAGGTCTGATTAATATTAAAGGCCCTAGTGTGTTCACAAGGCAGAAAATAGTATTTTTCAGAAAAAAACAAGGGCCATAATTCCGGTGTTACTGATCCGATTTAGCTGGTTTTCGAACTTATTAGAGCTTTCATTGATATTAACAATCTTTGCAAGTTTGGTAAAGATCAAATAATAAATGAATGTGCTAGAGTGTTCACAAGGCAGAAAATGGCATTTTTCAGAAAAAACAAGGGCCATAACTCTGGTGTTACAGACCCAATTTAGCTGATTTTCAAACTTGTCCAAGCTATCATTGGTATTAACAATCTATACAAGTTTAGTAACGATCAAATAATAAATGAAGGTGTTAGAGCGTTCACAAGGCAGAAATTAGCAATTTTCAGAAAAAACAAGGGCCATAACTCCGGTGTTACCCATCCGATTTGGCTGGTTTTCAAACTTGTCCGAGCTTTCATTGATATTAACAATCTGTGCAAGTTTGGTAAAGATCAAATCATAAAATAAGGTGCTAGAGTGTTCACAAGGCTTAATATGGCATTTTTCAGCAAAACAAGGGCCATAACTCTGGTGAAATTTTATCCGATCTGGCTGGTTTTCGAACTTGTCTGAGCTTTCATTGATATAAAGACACTGGCAAAGTTTCGTAAAGATTCGATTAATAACGAAGGCCCTAGAGTGTTCACAAGGCAAAAGTTAACGACGAACGACAGACGACGGACGGACGACGGACAACTCGCCACCCCATAAGCTCTGCTGGCCTTCGGCCAGTAAGGCTAAAAACCGTGAATTTGAAGAAAATACTAGTTTTTTATTTATTGTTTGTAAATATTGCTGGAACCGCATTACATATATTGCTGTTGCTCACCTGACATGACTTTGCGCATTTGGGTTTGATCATATTAGGTCTTGCATTACATCACTTTCCCGTCTAGCTTGATTGGTTACGTGTTCGTCTATATTATTACACGCTAATGTAATTCAGTTTCAGCTTGGACAAAATGTCGTTAGTACAGAACGAGTTAGTAAATACACATAACATAATGACAAATGCACAGAACGAAATGATGTATGCACACAACAAAATGTCGTTAGTACATAACATAATGACAAATGCACAGAACGAAATGATGTATGCACACAACAAAATGTCGTTAGTACATAACATAATGACAAATGCACAGAACGAAATGATGTATGCACACAACAAAATGTCGTTAGTACAGAACGAGTTAGCAAATGCACATAACATAATGACAAATGCACAGAACGAAATGATGTATGCACACAACAAAATGTCGTTAGTACATAACATAATGACAAATGCACAGAACGAAATGATGTATGCACACAACAAAATGTCGTTACTACAGAACGAGTTAGTAAATACACATAACATAATGACAAATGCACAGAACGAAATGATGTATGCACACAACAAAATGTCGTTAGTACATAACATAATGACAAATGCACAGAACGAAATGATGTATGCACACAACAAAATGTCGTTAGTACATAACATAATGACAAATGCACAGAACGAAATGATGTATGCACACAACAAAATGTCGTTAGTACAGAACGAGTTAGTAACTGCACATAACATAATGACAAATGCACAGAACGAAATGATGTATGCACACAACAAAATGTCGTTAGTACATAACATAATGACAAATGCACAGAACGAAATGATGTATGCACACAACAAAATGTCGTTAGTACAGAACGAGTTAGTAACTGCACATAACATAATGACAAATGCACAGAACAAAATGATGTATGCACACAACAAAAAGTCGTTAGTACATAACATAATGACAAATGCACAGAACGAAATGATGTATGCACACAACAAAATGTCGTTAGTACAGAACGAGTTAGTAAATGCACATAACATAATGACAAATGCACAGAACGAAATAATGTATGCACACAACAAAATGTCGTTAGTACATAACATAATGACAAATGCACAGAACGAAATTATGTATGCACACAACAAAATGTCGTTAGTACATAATGACAAATGCACAGAACGAAATGATGTATGCACACAACAAAATGTCGTTAGTACAGAACGAGTTAGTAAATGCACATAACATAATGACAAATGCACAGAACGAAATGATGTATGCACACAACAAAATGTCGTTAGTACATAACATAATGACAAATGCACAGAACGAAATGATGTATGCACACAACAAAATGTCGTTAGTACAGAACGAGTTAGTAACTGCACATAACATAATGACAAATGTACAGAACAAAATGATGTTTCTACAGGACAAAATGTAGTTAACACAGAACAACTTGGTAAATGCACAGAACAAACGGACCAGTACCATCAGAAGGCAGCATTGGCGGGCTGTACACAATATAGGCTATTGTTTGACACCAGTATAGTGCCACTCAAAATACTTTTCTAAAGATCGAACGAACAAAGCTTCTTTGATCCATTGTAATGTAAACACACTTTGAATCGTGGGTGCAGAGCTCCGGATAAGCTCTTGGTAATTGGGCATTGTTATTCCATTGGTAATTTGCATTTTGAAATCGAGTAAAAATCCCACCCAGTGTTTTCAATTGAGTGTATCCTTATAAACTTAATTAACAACAAGCAGCAAAACATCACTGTGGCGTGGGATGCCAGGAGAGCCAGGTCGGTGCTGTCACCGCTCCGGACCGCACTATACTACTTCTAAGCTTATGTTATGTGTTTATCAGTCATTTTTGATCATCTTGGTGTCTCGTTTTTGAGAAATGGTACGGGGGTGAATCACCGATTAACACAGAAGTTCAGCGAGATATTTAACGTGCATATGGTGTTGCTCTTCCTGTACACGGGGCCAACATCCCTTCCGAAGGATGACAAACTTTCACAGTACCTCGCCCGAAATTTACCAAGGGAATGCGTTTGAAAACCCCGAAGCGTGATCACACCGGTAATCTAACGCGGGACCTCTGGATCGAGAGACTTTTTTTTTTTGAATTGGATTTTATAGTCGCACCAACAGCTAAGGTTATATGGCGACTTTCCAGCTTCCACTGGTGGAGGAAGACCCAGGTGCCCCTCCGGGCAAATTTCGTGCACGGGCGGGCACCTGGGTAGAACCACCGACGTTCCGCAAGCCAGCTGGATAGCTTCCTCACATAAAGATTCCTAGGCCCCTGAGGGATCGAACCTACAGCGGTGAGGGGTAAGTGATTGCAAGTCAGAGACTCTAACCACTCGGCCACGGACGCCCCTGGATCGAGAGACACACCGATGGTATATGTTTAAGTATTCAAAGGTCAACACTGGTACAACACAATTAACTTTCCTTTTCACTTCAACAAAACAAAAACAGAGAATTATTTACCAGCCAAATTTAAGCCATAACTGTACACAGACTCCTGTTGTGGTTTCAAAACCAACCGTCCACATTATATAATGCCAACTCAAGTTATTTCCCTTATTTTCTGAACAAAAAAAGAAAAGAAAAGAAACTCGCCCCTGAGTCGGACAGGTTATTGGTTCTCGGCACCTCTGTCTATTTATGTTCATGCTCCTGCTTGCTGAAACCATCTGGTTGCTTCCTCGGTGTTTAATGTATCATTCAATGTCAACTGTTAGCAGTTTTTGCTGGTATTACGTCATACTTATCGCACTCACCAACATTCGCCCTTGAGTCGGACATTTTTTGCAACTTCAGTAGTGGGTCATAAAATTGCTTCGATGTTGCCATAAGCTCAAATAAAGAAATTTTCCTTATTTTTCTTCATGTATGTATGTAAATTTCCTTACATAAATTACATATTTTAGATGTCTGCTTGTGTAAAATGTTCGGGTATTGGCTTCTGAGTTCAGTGTTCGTCTTCAGGGCAGATATATTAAGACATGCACCAAAGTGCCCTTGAGTCGGACTAGAAATCAATAGATTGGGGGTAATTCTTGTTGTTTTGAATGAAAGAAATCATTGGATTGCCTCCCTTTCATAGTAACAGTTATTAACCGTTTCCAGTTGAGAAAGATATTCAACCATCAATATTAAACTGTCCGAGAAAAGGGCAAGTCCGACTTAAAGGCGAGTTACCCTAATTATATTTAAGGAATAATTAGATAGTCCGCCACCAAAAATCCAAACAAAGAATAAGTTGAACCGTTTAGTAAACAAGGGAGATTATCCCTCGTAAAATTGCATTTTGGGTACTTTTTTATATTATTATGATGCTTTGCTACTACTGCTGCTGCTGCTGATGATGATGATGATAATCCTGATGATGATGGTGATAATGAGTAGAAGGAAGAGGTCGACCAGGCCTGGAATTCACCAACCATTCTTGAGAATATTCTTAGACTTAAGCCCAAGTATACAATTTTCAATAACACATATATATATTTCTATAAGTTTAAAGGATAAACGTTCATTTAGAAGTTGCTATGTATAAATATGATAAATTCGAATAAATAGCAACTTCATACGATTGTTTATCTCTGAAAGTCACGGGAATATTTGCGAATGAAATTTTAGCACTTGAGCTAAAGTCAAAGAATAGTCTGAAGAATGGTTGGTGAATTACAAGCCAGGATGAGGAAAAATAGCAGTATGACACTGCTGTTAATGTTGTGGCTGCTGATCCGAAAGGCGTAGATGATGATGATAAAATGTTAAAACTATTCGTGAAACACCTAACCAGTCCATTTTTCAAAATGGCTGCTTTGAGTCAAATTTTTCGAAGTCGAGGATTTTTTTTGTGCAAACAGTTCACACGGTCAGTTAAAATGACATATTTATGCATTTACATAATTGAATATAAAATGTAGTGTATGTTTGCACCAACAACAGTTGACTGTTAATTGTAAATAGAATAACATTGCGAAAATTTCCTCAAGGACACCAGAAAATAGTCTCCCCACCCATCTCCGAAAAGACAACAAAGCTGTCACACATTCCAAAACCGCATATATTGTCCCCCATTTTTCTCTGTACTGAATAAAATAATTGAACATCATCAAACATAGTCAGGGGTGTAACAGGATTGATTAAGTTATATTAAAGATAAATGAAGCCAGATATTTTCAATTCATTGCAAAGATGTTGAGATCTTATTTTCAGTAGATGATACAAATGTGTGTTACTCGGTAAATAATATATTGTGATACTGATACGTATCGCGATACAGTGTAACCGTATCGCTTTATGATATTTCCAACGATACCCATCCCTGTATGGCACGTAAATAAACATTACAGTATTGGCGGTTGTACAAGTAACAGTTTAGAGAAATAATATATATTTATCTATGATAGGTATTTTGTTATAATATATATAAATATTTAAACAAAACTGATACTGTTCAAGTTTAAACACGTCATTTAATGTCGGCATCAGCAGATCTGGGGAAATTCGGTGAATTTATTTTTGTAAAAATTATGTCAATTAATACTATGATTGAAATGATTGATTGAATGATTGAATGATTACTATGATTGAATGTGTGTTCTATTTGTTGAAATAGGTATTGTCTTAAAATAATGATGTAAATTAACTGTGATATGCCTTGAAACAAATTCAGTATGATGTTTGCATGAAAAAGAAAATAACGAGAAAATAAATAATAAAACATTTTCTTTTATACATGTTTGTGTTGTTGCTGTTTATATTACTTATATAATACTTGAATGAATTAAAAGCATTGGCAGAGGCAGCTTGCAAATATCTACATATGTTCCAAATTTCAGTTAAATATCTCAAAGAATAAAAAAGTTAGAGCATTTTTCATAAGTTGCGACTAATTTTCACGACTTTTCGGTGCCGTCGACGCGGCGCCTAAAATAAGAGTTTATATAGGCAAAAATTCTGAAATTCGGTCAGTTTTTAGAGATTTCAAATTATCATAACTTTTTTATTCTTTGAGGTATTTAAGAAAGGAAAACTGTTTCTTAATGCTCTGTTAGAGTACTTTAAGATTATATTAATTCCTCTTAGATTTGAACAACTTTCAAAAAAGAGCTGGGGTTGCTAGATGTACATGTAAAGTTAATTTAATTCTAATATAACAAAATAAATTGTAGTCATGACATGCGTCTATCCAGCATCAACTGCAAGTTTTAAATGGATGTTCTCTGTTATGAATTGCCGACCAACCCATTTTGTTCAGCCCATTACAGAAAACAAAATACGTTTAACTTTTTGTTTTGGCCTTATTTGGCAGTTAAGACAACTTTTTGTTTTAGAGCTATTTGGCAGTTCAGGAGCTGAACAAATTAATCGACCGGTAACATGCTACAAAATAACAGGTTCCAGTTCTATAACCTTGCTTTAATGACAATAATGTTAATTATCATTTCAGAACCTTAGCAGAAGATTCCAGTGTGAAGGCATCTGGCACGGCAGCAGGTTCCACGTCTGTTGTAGAGAAACACACACAGTATGAAACTATAACTGCAGATAGAATTGTAAGTGTCTGGTACAGCACAGGACTCGGGGAGTTGCAACTCCATTTATTCTTTGAAAAATGCATGTGTTTATAGGAAATGAACATCTGTTTTCTGACTCTCACTCATGAATGGTAAATACGGAAAATTAATGTATTCAGTTATATTTTCTTTCTACATGATGGAGGACTAGTTCTATTTACAGATTTACGGTCAATTGAATTGAATTGAATGTTGTTTAACCGCTCATCAACACAGTATAGGTTATTTAGAGCCGCCCCAGAGAGAGGGGAAGGATACATAGGAATCCGGGAACCTGCCCTACTCTTATTGTCGAATAGATTCCTATGGTTCTTTAACGTGCTCGGAGGATAGACCGATACACGGGACCGCCCGGTTTACGTCCCCATCCGACGGACGAGGCTAAGGTAAAGTGTCTTGCCCAAGAACACACCGACGGAACTCAGTGGCACCACGGAGGATTGAACCCGGGGCCTCCGGTTACAAATCCGATTTACGGTCAAACCAGGGAATAGGAAAATAGTCTCTTAACACATATTGTCTCTTAATACAGGTGATTGTGAATTAAAAACCATACAGCTGGGAATGGAGCAGTGGTCTCTGAAAGCAGGTGGTATCTTGAGCAGGATTTGACTGTAATTCATAATTTTCTATTGCAGAGCTGTTGAGATTTTATCTTATTTTCAGTAGGTGATCAAATTTGTGTTACTCGGTGTTTATCCTTAGGTTCTATCAGTCAAAGCTCTAACCTTAAACAGTTGTGTTTTTCATAACCTGTGACTGTTATTTAAAAAAAACACTAAAACTGGGATAGTAACCAGAAGCAGTTACTATCACAAAATCGTTCAAGTTTAGATGCATTCTATCTTCTGTACAGGAATTTTCCCTGTATATATATAATTTTCTCCAGGTAGGGTGATTATTCAACTTTACAACCATGCAATAAAATTCTATGAGCATCGATGAAAATTCAATGCGCAAAGCCTCTCATGTTACCTACTGTTATGCAATAAAATTCATTAAAAATCATTTTGTAGGCACCAACATGACAATTAGTTAACAACAGATAATTGGATCTTGATGAAGATGTATTTATCCTTAATAATAAGTATTCAGACATAAATAAACACTGCATATTTGTCAACTGTTTTGATTTATTAGCAAATGATCTTGGTAACTGCTTTAGGTTACAAATGGTTATTAGGGAAAAGTATCTGCTACTCTAAACCAAAGGGAGATAATAATTTGGAATTTTAATAACTTCCAGCAGTTATAAAACTTGTAACTGTTTAAGGTTAGAGCTCTGACTGTCTATAGTAAAATAAAAATCTTTGGCATGGTAAAAAGGAGATAGTGTTCAAGATTTTGAATTTGAAAAAGATACATATATTGAATCAATTTGCATTAATGTGCATGAAATATGCAAGGTTTTAAAAAAATCACACTGTAGATACCATGGATTTTAACAGAAAAGTTGGTTGAACACCAAGGGTAAAGACCGAGCAGCCCAGCAGAGCTTATGTGATGGCGAGTTGTTCGTCCGTCGTCCGTCGTCCGTCGTTAACTTTTGTCTCGTTAAGACGATAGGGACTTTATTTTTCATCTGGTCTTTACCAAACTTTACCAGATTGTTAATATCAATGAAAGCTCGGACAAGTTCGAAAACCAGCCAGATCGGACCAGTAACAGCGGAGTTATGGCCCTTGATTTAGTTAAAAATGCTACATTTTGCCTCGTTAAGACGATATGGGCTTCATTGTTCATCCGAACTTTACCAACTTTATCAGATTGTTAATGTCAATGAAAGCTCAAACAAGTTCGGAAACCAGCCAGATCGGACCAGTAACAGCGGCATTATGGCCCTTGATTTAGTTAAAAATGCTATATTTTGCCTCGTTAAGACGATATCATACGGCCTTCATTTTTCAGCCTATCTTTACCAAACTTTAACAGATTGTTATAATCAATGAAAGCTCGGACAAGTTCGAAAACCAGCCATATCGGACCAGTAAAAGCGGAGTTATGGCCCTTGATTTAGTTAAAAATGCTACATTTTACCTCGTTAAGACGATAGGGGCTTCATTGTTCATCCAAACTTTACCAAACTTTATCAGAGTGTTAATGTCAATGAAAGCTCGGACAAATATGAGAAACAGCCATATCAAACCAGTAACAGCGGAGTTATGGCCCTTGATTTAGTTGAAAATGCTATATTTTGCCTCGTTAAGACAATAGGGCCTTCATTTTTCATCCGATCTTTACCAAACTTTGTCAGATTGTTAATGAAAGCTCAGGTAAGTTTGAAAACCAACCAGATCGGACCAGTAACAGCGGAGTTATGGCCCTTGATTTCATTATAAATTTCTTTTTTTTAGATTATAATTTTTGTTTTAAGGTTGTTGTTGTTTTTTTAAAAAAGATTTAAATTAGTTTTTTTAAATATATATTTTTTTTTGTTTGAATAAATTTCATTGATTTTTTTTCTTAATTTTTTTTCATTGATTGATTTTAATATATATATGTATTGATTTTTTTACCTCTATTGACCAAGTTCGAAAACCAGCCAGAGCTGACCAGTAAAGAGGAGTTCTGGCTCTTGATTTAGTTAAAAATGCTATATTTTGCCACGTTAATATGGTAGAGCCTTCATTTTTCATCTGATCTTTAACCAAACTTTACCAGATTCTTTAGTTATGGCCCTTGATTTAGTCCCGCCATCCGTAAGAAATCGTCACTATCTCCTTTCAAATTGACCTCCCAGTGGGATTTGAACCCGCAGCGGCGAGAGGCAAGAAGGTTTCAAACGCAGCATCTTTACCATCCCATCCATGGAGGCTTCATATATACAGTCAGGGTCTTCCACAGAACATTTAAGAGCATATTCCCCCTTCCCTTAATTCTAAAATCTAATTTCCTTCTACTCCTTAATTAACCCCCTATCCTGTGATCTTCCTGCCCTATCCCTTAAAAACACCATTAAACCTGCAAAATGCATTATATCTGTTTATAAATAGCTCCTTGTAGGCTATATTTCTTAAAAATACTTTCATTTACAGTTGAAATATACTTCAAATTGCATCTAACATGTCTAAACAAATTATGATCCCTAAAAATATTGGCCACTTGAGGGTAACTCCTTCGCACACCCATCCCATGACATTCAAATTTAATTCCCCCTATCCCTTAAATAATTTCTGTGGAAGACCATGACAGTTCACTGAGTAAAAACCAGACAGTTATTTGCTCATGCTCAGTGTATGCTTTACTTACAGACTGTGAGACAGTGTGCTGGTACAAAAAGTTTAATTTTAAAAGGACACACGGCAATCTTTATTTTTTAAAAACTCGGGGCGTCCTGCTAGTTTTTCAGCCTAATTTGCATTTGTTCAATCATTAATATTAATTATAAGAATATTATTAAGCAATTTGTTTTTGCATATTATTAATCTTTGATATTATTGCATCAATAATATATATTAAAACTTATAGTTACACTATAGTATCATAAGACGACACAGTGAATACTTAAAATTTGATTTATTTACAGGTAAATGTAACCAGGATAAAAGTAAAAATGATACTGGGTATATAAATCGAGACCCATTTCAAACACTTCAAGATTGCCGTTTGTCATTTTAATACAGGTATACGTGAAAAGATGTGACTGATAAATGATGAACATTTTTATGTTCTATCATTATTTTTTTCTCAGACAGACCAGACGTCCATTACCGGAGTTCCTGAAGAACATGTGAAAGGCCGGCAAGTAAGGATCTATGTGCCCGCTAAAAATGCCATGCAGAGTGGCACGTATGGCACGAGAAAATGGAGGATGGATTTTGATGTTCGTGAGAGATGGGAAAATCCAACTATGGGGTGGCAATCTACGTAAGTGTTAGAATTAATCATCCTGTATTTATGTGAAAACCATGCCTGACAATTTCACTTTAATTTAACTTATGTGACTAAATTATATTATTTCGGGAAGATTTTTTAATATCAGTTATTAGTAGTATCTTGGTGTTTATTGTAAACAGTTATGGAAATTGGTCATACCCATTATATGGTTAACAATTTGAAATAGGAGTGGGAGCTGTTACGGAGTTATATATGCAGGGTGTTGAACTGTTAAACATCGCGTTAACAATCTTTCAGACATATCATGACCGTGTCTACTTGAAGCAATGAACTCAATGCTTAATGCTGCCACATTTGAATACCACGCCATAGACGAGACAATCTGACATGATACCCAACCCAGTCACATTATTCCGATTAATAAATAAACAAAAACGAAAAAAGCATGATGTGTGATCAAGGATGATTATTTATTGTGTTTAGAAAAGTCCAATATTTTTTTGTGGAGTCCGCTTGCAATGAGCCCACTTTTGCATTTGGTGTAAGAGCATCCGTCTATATTACATTTAAGTTAAGGTACAATTCTGTTTACAATATGGTTTTTTTCTATATTTTAGGAACACAATTGGGAATTTAAGCGCAATTTTGATCAAATTGGTAATTTTAACCAAAATATAGGTAACATCCAGTTTACGGTAGATCTTCTGAATCTCAGCTGGTTTATATTGTGCCTATAGCGCTTTTGATTTTCAAATTATGTAAACATAATAATAATAATTTATTTCAAGAAGGTAGCATATTAAGACAAAGCATTTACAATATTGCCATCTATAAAACTACAAAATGTAACATTTCATTCTTTCATTAAAAGAAAGTATTTGTATTTAATCTTAAATGTAACTAAATAATGTAAAGCTCGTACATGTATGTCAGCGGGAATCATGTACCAAACTACCATTCCTGAATATCCAAAAGTATGTTTAAGAATATTTGTTCTAGGTTTTAAATGAGCTATATCCTGCCTAGCAGCAGATCTTGTTATAATTTGAATAACTCAATATGTAAGCTATATATATATACATATATACCTCGTCATCAGTAGGTTTAGAAACGGTGTACACATGTTGTAAAATTTGGCTGTTGTTGGTGGGATAGCTACTTTAAAACGTGTTAGATTGTTAGAAAGTATGAGAAAATAATTATGGCCAATACAGGCTACTCTCGTAATAAACATTTTTAGTTTTAATTATAAATACCGGGTAACCCTATATAAATAAATTTTACTTTTTTCAGAGGTGATCCGCTGTCCAACATGCATTGTGAATTTATAAACAAGGAGGATGCCATTGATTTCTGTGCTAAAAATGGTACAGTATGAATTTACTTAACTTAAATACCTAATTGTTATTGCTGAGTAGTGCACAGAACTGTCTGTGTTTAAACTTGTCAGGTTCACATGTGGCCTTCAAACTTATCAGTTACACATTTGGCCTTCAAACTTGTCAGTTACACAATGTGGCCTTCAAAATTGTCAGGTTCACATGTGGCCTTCAAACTTGTCAGTTACACACATGTGGCATTCAAAATTGTCAGGTACACACATTTGGCCTTCAAACTTGTCAGGTTCACATGTGGCCTTCAAACTTTTCAGTTACACACGTGGCCTTCAAACCTTTCAGTTACACACGTGGCCTTCAAAATTGTCAGGTACACACATTAGGCCTTCAAACTTGTCAGTTACACAATGTGGCCTTCAAACTTTTCAGTTACACACATGTGGCAATCAAAATTGTCAGGTTCACATGTGGCCTTCAAACTTGTCAGTTACACACATGTCACTTTGTGGCATTCAAAACTGTCAGGTACACACATTTGGCCTTCAAACTTGTCAGTTACACAATGTGGCCTTCAAACTTTTCAGTTACACACATGTGGCATTCAAAATTGTCAGGTTCACATGTGGCCTTCAAAATTGTCAGTTACACACATGTGGCCTTCAAACTTGTCAGTTACACACATGTGGCCTTCAAACTTGTCAGCTACACATGTGGCCTTCAAACTTGTCAGTTACACACATGTGGCCTTCCAACTTGTCAGTTACACACGTGGCCTTCCAACTTGTCAGTTACACTCATGTGGCCTTCTACACACATGTGGCCTTCAAACTTGTCAGTTACACACATGTGGCCTTCAAAATTATCCATCTGTCAGGCGTAAAAAAAAAATGAACATTTTGTATACCTTTTATTTCTTCATCAAACTTTCAATAAATATATACATTTTATGTAACCTCGGTCACCCGGCCCACTTCTGATTTCTTCGCTACGCTATGCTGCACAGATCCAGAACCAGGGCCTGGGGAAAACAGTAACTTCTTACTTTAATCTTGTGATAAGCAGCAAATGAAAAGACGTCAACAAGTGTAACTGATGCATAAACATTTGACATTGTCAAGTTTATTTTAGAACATGACGTCTACGTTATGTGCGTGAAAATATGAGCAAATAAATCGGCTAATCGCTAGTGGGCGCGGTATTTGGCCTAATCTGCCCAGAACGATATCTGCAAGTAAGACATAAATGCATGATACGGTCTTAGCTGGTCGAGACTACATTTGATGACATTAGACTTGACCTAAAAATATATAAAGGTCAAGGTCAAATTCTGGTTTGAAAGTCATTTTTCATCCAGAAACGTAACATTGGGTATCACTTATTTGTTTCTTCATGTTTCTTAATCAAACTTTCGATAACACATCATGATTTGTAATAATTAGCTGATCTTATAATTAGTCTGTATATTGGTCAAGGTCAAATTCTACATGTCGGTAAAACATCATAAACATCATTTTTGGTTACCAAAAAGTTAACAATGGCTATAACAGTTATTTCTTCATCAAACTGTTAGTTCGAGGGGTGAGTGGGTAACTGTTGTAACTATGTATGAATAAAGAACAAGATACAGTTGTTCCACACTGAGCCCTCAGTTATGTATACACATAAAGGTTATACTCAGGGTCAAATCATATTATGGTCCTGAAATAAACAACAATTTAACATGCCTACACTCCACTGTATAATGGCTAAAGCATAATTTAATTGTTAATTAATTGTTAACCACCAACATTTATTTTGAATTTCAGGGTGGGAGTGTTATGTAGAGGAGCCAAAAACGTCGTCATTCAGGCCCAAGTCTTACGGAGAAAACTTCAGCTGGAATAAACGCACGAGAGTGTCGACTAAATAGACTGGATTGTTAGCATTTATATTTATATAGGATCACCTTTTTGAATTAATATTAGAAAACATCATTTTCAACATTTTGTAGAACTGGTTAAAGAAATAAAATATTTAAATGAATTCAAATTGACTTCAAATTGTTTTAAAATGCTTTATAAAATTTAAGTTTAATAGACAAGCATATAAGTTCCGAGTGCTAGAATATTGTTTATTAAATGACATTATTTTTGACTTATGTGTTACACATTTGAATCTGATGATATAGTTGTGTGTAAATAGTATTAAATTTGATATTGAAATAAACTGTTTTGTATTGTATCAGTCTTGAAGTCGACTTTAATGGTTTTGTCATGTGTCGGTACCTTGAGTTTAACATTTAAAACTATGCAGTATGACCACTATGCAGTATGACCACTATTTGGGGTCTGTCAGATACCTACTGCTTTTTTATGCCCCACCACCCAATGGTGAGGGGGCATATAGTGTTGGCTATATGTGAGGGGGCATATAGTGTTAGCTATATCCGTCCATCGGCGCCAACATTTCAGGTTTATGGGGTATTTAAGGTTTATTAGCTTAAAGGTCGGAGTTCACTTGTATAGATATCCAGGCCATTATAGCTTGTACATGCGGTTATCAGTGGAAACTGCTGAAGAATACACGTCCTGATTTCTACTGTGCTGTGATTGGCTAAAAGCATGTGGTAAACTTGAATTTTATAGAAGACAACAAAATATATTTTTTGGTTGTAGCATTTTTGTGTAGCATGGCAGACACTTAGGGATCACTTTGTCGTCCGTCTGTCACACTTTAACCGGCAGCCTAACCTTGGCCATAACTGATTGTTAAGGAATATTGTTACATATGTCCAATAACTGACTTCCAATTTGGCAGAGTTATGCTCCCTTTCTTAAAACTTTAACCTGCAACACCTAACCAAGCTCATAACGGGCCATAACTTGAAAAGTATTTACCTATGTTCTTGAAACTTCACACACATCATCTTAACCAAAGAATTTCGTTACACATGCCCAATAACTCTGACTCATTTTGGGCAGAGTTATGCCCTTTTCATGAAACTTGAACCTGCAACCTAACCTAGCTCATAACTTGGCAAAATATTGACCTATGCCAATAATGGTCATGAAACTTTATACAGTTCTTCCTTATCAATTATCCAATGCAGATTTATGCCGCTTTTCATAATTGTACTTGTTGAAATAAGCACACGGCAGGCGACACAAGTGTTCCGTGGAACATCCTTCTAGTTAAGCAATGGATTCATTTCATATTTCACAGAACAAATCTACAAATTCAGAATAGTTGTGCCAAACTTCAATTAAAATTAGTGAGGTAGGGACATCAAAATGTTCTTATTTTCTCTTCACCTGCCATGCATATAGACAGTGCAGTGTAAATGTATAACAGCAGAGTAGACATTTTCACTTGCCTCTGCTTTTATATACTCAACAAAAAAAGAAAGTCCGCTGATGTTGATGCTGATGGTCTAGACAGCAAAACAGGAAAAAATTAATGATGTTTTAAGAATAATTAGATTAGACCGTCAACAATAGTCCAAACAAAGATGTTTTTGAAAAGTTCAGTACACAAGGGAGTTAGCCCCCTTTTTGTTAAAACAGGCATTTTGGCTACAAAAGAAAATTAAATCTAAGAAAATTACCGAAACTTGTCCGAGACAATATTCTCTATATGTTCCTTTCCAAAACAAGAGGCCCAAGAGGGCCTGTGGACGCTCTACTGGCTAAAGATAAAGTTTATGCACAAGGGGCCATAACTCTTTCAAATATCGTTCAACCAGAACATGGTGATGATATAGGCAACTAACCTTGGTACTGATTGTCCCTGACAAGTTTCGTTGAAATCCAGCCAGAGGTTCTGGAGAACTAGTACAAAGTTAGTGTATTAAAACTTTTAAGGGGCCATAACTCTGCCAAAATTCATTCAACCAGAACACGGCAATGATAGATGCAACTAGGCTTGGTAATGATCATCCCCATCAAGATTCATTGAAATCCAGCAAGGAGTTCAGAACAGACTAATCTGGATGTTTCTCTATTAAAACCTTTAAAGGGCCATAACTCTGACAAAAACCATTCAACCCGAATATGGCGATAATATGCACAACTAGGCTTGATACTGATCATCCTTGTCAAGTTTCGTTAAAATCCAGCCAGGGGTTCAGGAAAACTAGCCCGGAAAATGTTTGTGTATCAAAAACCTTTAAAGTGCCATAATTCCACCAAAAATCTGTTAATCTGAATGCGACGATGATATGCACAACTAAACTTGTTGCTGATCATCCCTGTAAAGTTTCGTTGAAATGTGGGGAGACGTTCAGGAGAAGTCCAGGCAAAGTTTGTGTATTAAAACCTTTAAAGGGGCATAACTCTGCCAAAAATCATTCAACCGGAACAAAAGATTTGCACAACTAGACCTGGAACTGATCATCCCTAAAAAGTTTTGTTTAAATCCGGCCATGTGTTCAGGAAAACTAGTCGGGACAAAGTTTGTGTATTAAAACCTTTAAAGGGACATAACTCCGCCAAAATCATTCAACTGGAACACAGTGATGATATGTACAACTAGGCTTGGTACTGATCATCCCTGAAAGATTTCAATGAAATTTGGCCAAATGAAGGCCCTTTCTTCTTAATGAGGCCAAAATATAGCATATTTCAGAAAATAAAATCAAGGGCGATAACTCCGGTGTAAATGGTCCAATCTGGCTGGTTTTCGTACTTGTCTGAGCTTTCATTTATATTAACAATCTGGTAAAGTTTGGTAAAGATCTGACAAAAAATGAAGACCCTATCGTATTAATGAGGCAAAATATAGCATTTTTAACTAAATCAAGTGCCACAACTCCGCTGTTGCTGTCCGATCTGGCTGGTTTTCGAACTTGTCCAAGCTTTCATTGATATTAACAATCTGGTAATTTTTGGTAAATATCGGATGAAAAATGAAGACCCTGTCTTCTTAACGAGGCAAAATATAGCCTTTTTTAACTAAATCAAGGGCCATAACTCCACTGTTACTAGTCCGATCTGACTGGTTTTCGAACTTATCCGAGCTTTCATTAATATTAACAAGATGGTAAAGTTTGGTAAAGATCGGATGAACAATGAAGCCCCTATCGTATTAACGAGGCAAAATATAGCATTTTTAACTAAATCAAGGGCCATAACTCAGATGTTACTAGTCCAATATGAATGGTTTCAAATTTGTCCGAGCTTTCATTGATATTAACAATCTGATAAAATTTGGTAAAGATCAGCTGAACAATGAAGCCCCTATCGTCTTAACGAGGCAAAATATAGCATTTTTAATTAAATCAAGGGCCATAACTCCGCTGTTACTGATCCGATATGGCTGGTTTTCAAACTTTTTCGAGCTTTCAACGACATTAACAATGTGGTAAAGTTTGGTAAAGATAGGATGAACAATGAAGGCCCTATTGTCTTAACGAGGCAAGCTATAGCATTTTGAACTAAATCAAGGGCCACAACTCCGCCGATACTAGTCCGATGTGGCTGGTTTTCGAACTTGTCCTAGTTTTTATTGATATTAACAATCTGATAAAGTTTGGTAAAGATCGGATGAACAATTAAGCCCCTATCGTCTTAACGAGGCAAAATATAGCATTTTGAACTAAATCAAGGGCTATAACTCCGCTGTTAATAGTCCAATCTAGCTGGTTTTTGAACTTGTCCAAGCTTTCATGAAAAAAAAATGAAGGCCCTAGAGTTGTCACAAGACAAAAGTTAACAACGGACGGACGACGGACGGACGACGGACAACTCGCCATCCCATAAGCTCTGCTGGCCTTCGGCCAGTAGAGCTAAAAATCACAAAAAAACATCACAGATTGTGTTGTGTAGGTGTCAGCTTTTGATTATCAACAATCATCAAATTACCTCCCTTTAAAATTTCCATATCCATAAAAGATTATTGCTTGGCAAATTTGAAACTGTTTAATGGGATATTTAGTACACACTTAAGTGTGCTTACAAACATCAAACATTATTTTATTAAAATGATGTTTGAGCTTTTATATGTCCTCTTAAACTTCCCTTTGGAAATACCAGCAAAAAAGTCGGAAGTTGCTTTTTAGCTCTACTGATCAGAGATCAGCAGAGCTTATGCTGTGGTGCGGCGTCCGTCGTCCGTCTGTCTGTCTGTCCGTCTGTCCGTAAACTTTTATTTGTAGCGACAACTCCTCTGAAACTAGTGGATGGATATTCATGAAACTTTACAGAAATGTTGCCCATAAAGTCTAGTTGATCCTAGCAAAAATTCATGTTGATGTGAAATCCAAGATGGCCGCCAAAGCTAAAAATAGAGTTTTAAAATACAAGTTTGTAGTGACTACTTCTTGAAAACTGTAAGTGATATTGATATGGGACTTTTTCTAAAATGATCAGCATGACATGATGTTGATCCTTGTCAAAAATCGTTTTGATTCAACGTTAAACATGGCTTCTAGCGGCCATCTTTGTTTACATAGAGTTATATAGTAAAAACTTGTAGCAACTACTCCTCTGAAACTACTTGAGGGATTGTCATGAAACTTTACAGGAATGTTGCTCTTGATGTCTAATTGATCCTAGCAAAAGTTCAGATCTGCCAGAAATTCAAGATGGCCGTCACAGCTGAAAATAGATTTTTAAAAAATAAGTTTGTAGCGACTACTTCTTGAAAACTATAAGTGATATTGATATGGGACTTTTTCTAAAATGATCAGCATGACATGATGTTGATCCTTGTGGAAAATTATTTTGATTCGACGTTAAACATGGCTGCCAGTGGCCATCTTTGTTTACATAGAGTTATATAGTAAAAACTTGTAGCGACTACTCCTCTGAAACTACTTGACAGATGTTCATGAAACTTCACAGGAATGTTGCTCTTGATGTCTAGTTGATCCTGGAAAAATTTCAGGTCGGCCGGAAATTCAAGATGGCCGCCACAGCTAAAAATAGATTTAAAATAAATAAGTTTGTAGTGACTACTTCTTCAAAACTATAAGAGATATTGATATGGGACTTTTTCTAAAATGATCAGTATGACATGATGTTGGTCCTTGTCGAAAATCGTTTTGATTTGACGTTAAACATGGCTACCAGCGGCCATCTTTGTTTACATAGAGTTATATAATGAAAACTTGAAGCGACTACTCCTCTGAAACAACTAGACGGATTTTCATGAAACTTCACAGGAATGTTGCTCTTAATGTCTAATTGATCCTAGCTAAATTTCAGGTCGGCCGGAAATTCAAGATGGCCGCCACGGTTAAAAATAGATTTTCAAAAAACAAGTCTGTAGCGACTACTTCCTGAAATCAAAATCAATCAGTAGAGCTTCAAGGTCATTGACCTCTTGTTTTGTTCAGTATAGTATGACTCCCTAAACATCTGGGGAGGCAGAACCCAAATATACCCATATTAATTAACCCAATAATCTGTGGATTCCAATCATGGTGGTCTAGATAGGGATTAGCGGGTTACGTGTTTATCACACTATGGTTTTGGAGCTCAAATAATCACTTATTAAAGTTTGAACACTGTGTGGTCACCGGGGTAGAATACAACCTCTGTAATCTCACAAACACATTGTCACATGCAGAGGGATAGGACCCCCACCCTGCATTCATATTCATTTTGTCATTTATGTCTCGCCTTTTAAAAAAAATGCAAGACAGGTGCCGCTAATGTTGGCAGGCTTGACGGCGTCAACATATTGTATTATAACTTTTTTTGTCCTTTGGGGTAGAATGTTCAAATTTCATATATAACCTCCTGGTCATTGTCCGTCCTAATACTAATAACTTTCAGCCCTCCAACTGACCCTGGGTCCGAGTCAAGGTCACTTAAATACCAAATTTTAACGCAAATATTGACGGTACATGTATTTAAGTGACCTCGACAAGAAAGTTACAATGCAATATGTTAGCGTTAAGATTTTTGTTAAGGTTTTGGTTAAATTTTGCATTTCAGTTCTTATAACTTTGGAGTAGAGGGTTCAAATTTCATATATAACATCAAAAGTTATTGGTCTTCTTATAACAGTTACTATCAGCCTCCAACTGACCTGTATCCAACTGACCTGTATCAAGGTCAGTTGCCTCATGTACCGTCTCCAAAAAAAAAGTGTTAAATTTTTATAACTGTTTTGTTCTTTGGTGCAGGGTGTTCAAATTTCATTTATAATCTGCTTGTTATTGTCCTTCTTAATGCCAATAACTTCCAGCTCTCCAACTGACCATGGGTTGGAGTCCATGGGTTCAGCCTCAAACTGACCCAGAGTCAGTGTCAGTGATCTCTTAAATACATGTACTGTCATCAAATTTCACAATACACATGATCTCCAAATTAGTAAACCGGGCGGTCCCGTGTATCGGTCTATCCTCCGAGCACGTTAAAGAACCATAGGAATCAATCGATAATAAGAGTAGGGCACGGTTCCCAGATTCCTATGTATCATTCCCCTCTCTCTGGGGCGGCTCTAAATAACCTATACTGTGTTGATGAGTCGTTAAACAACATTCAATTCAATTAATATCTAAACTCACTGGACAGAATTCTTGTTATTTTAATAACTTCCAGCCACTGAAACACCCATAGTAGCAGTGAACATTACATTAATTATAATATGCAGACATTTTCTGATATGCTTAGATTAAAAAACAATGAAAGCTGACAAGCTGGTAATTGAAGCAATTATACAGAATACATATACACTTTTCACTTGACAGTCTCTGATAAGCTGTGCAGATTAAAATGTAAACACCTGGACTTTTTCATTGCTATATAATCCAAAATGGGTAAAGATTGGAAATAAATAAAATGTGTTTGTTTGTTTGTATGGTGTTTTACGTCATTTTCAACACATGTAAGGTTATATATGATGTTTGATTTTTTGTGGTGGAGGCAGACCACCCACTTTTCCTGGGTAGAACCAGTACTGTACACCTCCCGCCATCTGTAAGAGTAGACACTTCCTCACTTAATTGCAGACCAAATTAAATTAAAAAAACTTTTTTTTTTTAATGACAATAATGACTCAGTGACAATGACAATAAAGACACAATTTTATATTTAAAGGTTTAGCACTTTAATACAGTGTTTAATGTTGACAAACATTACAAAACAACCCAAGTTTGCTAAAATAATTCTTCTAGTTAAAGGGACACTGTTATTTTGAGCTTATAAAACAAACACAAAATAATTATGTTCTTATACATGAAGTCCTATGTATTGGAGTCTATCCTCCAATAACATTTAAGAACCTTAGGAATCTATTTGATCGTAAGAGTAGGGCAGGTTCCTGGATTCCTATGTATCCTTCCTCTCTCTCTGGGGTGGCTGTAATGTGTTGATGAGCCGTTAAAGAACATCTAATTTGATTCAGTTCAAAAATGTTTTGCATAGAAAATAAATACATGATACAGTTGTAATGCTTAATGTATTGACATGCCAAATTTTGGCTAGTTAGAACTCAAGATAACTTAAATTAATGTATCCAGACACTGATGTCAGAATACAGTGAATATAGCTGGACTTAAGAGCTACAGACCTCTGTTCCACATGGGTTTGCTCCCTAGCTACAGACCTCTGTTCCACATGGGTTTGCTCCCTAGCTACAGACCTCTGTTCCACATGGGTTTGCTCCCTAGCTACAGACCTCTGTGCCACATGGGTTTGCTCCATAGCTACAGACCTCTGTTCCACATGGGTTTGCTCCCTAGCGTACAGACCTCTGTTCCACATGGGTTTGCTCCCTAGCTACAGACCTCTGTTCCACATGGGTTTGCTCCCTAGCTACAGACCTCTGTTCCACATGGGTTTGCTCCCTAGCTACAGACCTCTGTTCCACATGGGTTTGCTCCCTAGCGTACAGACCTCTGTTCCACATGGGTTTGCACCCTAGCTACAGACCTCTCAGACCTCTGTTCCACATGGGTTTGTTCCCTAGCTACAGACCTCTGTTCCACATGGGTTTGCTCCCTAGCTACAGACCTCTGTTCCACATGGGTTTGCTCCCTAGCTACAGACCTCTGTTCCACATGGGTTTGCTCCCTAGCTACAGACCTCTGTTCCACATGGGTTTGCTCCCTAGCGGAGGCATGTCTGTGTGGAAACTTCATACTTTATTTCATCTCCCTCTTAGGTTGCTGTCTCCTAACATAATATGATGTAACACTCGCAGGACATAATACCCAAATTTAATTTCTTTGAATAGTCCAGATAAAATCACGTAAAAGTATTTGGCAAGAGCAGCGTTATCGAGGCATAATTTTGTAAGAAACAATACTACACGTCATGAACGCTTTTAAATACTGGATAGGGCCGTCTCTAATAACTATTTATTCTTTTAAATCAGTATCAAATATTATGGAATTATTTCATCATCTGAAAGAATCATGAAATAACTAAAAATCCTGACCTTAATTAGCACCAAAAACAGGAGATTGCATGTAATTAGACGCCATGCTTATCCGTGGGGAGAATGCCCGTGGACCCACTAATAACCTCACTCGCTTTGCTCGATCATTAAAGGTAGCCGCCTGTCAAATCAAAGTAGCCACCTGAGAGAGTCCTGGACTGGAAATATAAAGGACAAGAACAAGATTTTTCTCTTCTCAACTTTTATTATAAAACATGTTTGTTATCACAGTTGAAAATATAGGCTATTAAAGCAATACATTATAAAATATATAATATTGTGAATAGTTTTAGTGACGGTGGGACTAAATTTGGTAAGACAGAAAACAATGGGTTTCTATAATAATGTAAAATATGGTATATTAAACATGTATAAAAGCAAGCAGTTGAGCTTATGGTTACAAGTGTTATACAATGTAATATGTGAAGCATTCCTGATGGATAGAATTCCTGACTGATAGACATTTTGGTGTCAAAATATTGCTTCAGCTGCACTTATGTCAAAAACATTTAACAAACTCAATTTTCAATTTTGAAGGGACACAAGGCAATTTTTAAGTGTTTATTAAGCACTGAACTTAGTGTCTCGCTTTATTTATCCAGAATTTGTTTAACTTTTAAATCTGCTTGCATAAAATAAATAAAATTTCCAGTTTTCATTTTTTCATCTTATACTACCATAGGTTTAAATATATTATTGGTGCAATATAATCAACAGTTAAAATATACAAAAATAATTTGCTTTATACTATACTTATTGCAAGTTATGTAGAAAAACTATCCAGATGCCATGAGTTTTTAAAAAAATCAAGACTGCCGCGTGTCCCTTTAAATATATTGACTTTTAATTGTTAATTGTTCTGTGTCAAAATAATTCACTTGCCATAAAAATGAAATAAACATTATTTGCCACATTTCCGAAGACTACGTCTGCCTCTTAAACTCACTCTTTTTCAAAAACTTAGTTTAAAAGGGTTGGAATTATATAAAAAGTGCATTCGGATTAAAAATTAAAGGCTTTTTTATAACGAGAGGTAAAATAAATATTGTGAAAAGTTAATGAATTTTTAAGTTTTGTTACAACACTGCATACTAGTACAACATTTCCAAACTACAACACCATATCAACGATCCATTCAATGCATAAATGAGATTCAAAATGAAACTGAGCGTTCTTTTTTTCCAGCTATTAAACGTTGCCAGCATTAATTATATTCTTAATTATTTGAATATCTAATTCTTTAGCAAATTATTCTAACCCAAATTTGAAGGAAAAGGGGAAAAAAGTATCACATTTAATATGGAATTAACATTGATGCTGATGGCTACATTTTGTAAACCGTAAAATATTTTCAAATTCAAAATGGTTTAAGTTTTGTACGATGTTTAATAATATACTTTCATACTTTCAACGAGTGTTTATAATTAATGATGTAGAAATATATCTTCTATTCAACGAAACCATGATAGAAATAAATAACATCCGTACAAAGATCATCTTATGCCAATATCACATAATATGCCTTTAATAAAGAGACAAAAATCTTTATTTTGTCACGTCCCATTAGTTTTTCTACATATCTGGCACATGTGCAAATTATTTTTAATAATGATTTGAAAAGTTGGAATTAAGTTGTTTTGCATGTAACTATATGTCTATTAGATTGGCCCAATAATATACTAAAGGAAAAAAGAAACGCAACACTGTGTTAATAATCAAAGACTTCCAAGTGTATTTTAACAAAAAACAATTATAATATTTCATTTCAGTACATGGTAAAACATTTCAACAGAAAATATAGTGGAGGTATCGGTGTCGATTTTTAATCACGGTAAATTAACAATTCATTATTTGAACCAACAAAGCTACATATATACTGACCCTCAAAAAGTTACTTTCTATTTTCCTGAAGTATATATTTTAACCTGGTAGAATAATAAAAAAACGTGAACATTCAAAAATTGTATAAATCTTCTATTTAAATACATGCAAGCAGGTTTAGTCATACAAGTCCAAATGATACTGCATCAATAAATCGAGAGTGTAAGTTTATTGCTCGATAAATACTTCAAGATTGCCATGTGTCCCTTTGATATAAAAGATGTAAATTATTATGGTTTGATGAATTGAGGCAGTTGTTTAGTTTGTATTAAAGATGAAATTAACAAAGTTGTAATAACTATGTACAAAAAATAAAATTGGCACAACATTTCAACAAGCTAAGGACGGAACGTAGAGTTGTAAGTACAGAATCAGTGATGCATGCAGTACACGGATGTACCTTAGTGTACACAGTACACTGGTATTACAGAAAAACAACTTCCTGTTGTACAGGTCTTCACTAAACAATTAATTTTGCATGATCCGAAGATGAAGAAATCTTCTATGGACCATTAGAAAGATGCGGGAATATTGCCTGTTGCAACCTTTAAGACTGTTGTTTGATGTATCCAGACCGAGTATAAGGAATGAGTTGGACCAAGATACTTCCCCTCCCCCACAACACCCCTACTTTAAATTTATAAGTGCGCCCATTTTGCGCAAGGCCTGGGATTATCAATATACTGTATAGAAATATGTGCAAGACCTGGAATCAAAAGCAACCAACATTATTTAAAACTGTCTGAAAGCATGGCCAGTACATATTTGCCCAGTTTAAACTACTGAATAAAAATCATGACTTGCAAGGGAGATAACTGTCTACTGAAATTTAAGGTTTTAGTTTTTTAGTCATCCAAGGGAGGTAACTATAAGAAAAGCTGTTATGCAAGGGAGGTAATGTTTTAGCTGTTGTTCAAGGGAGGTAACTTTAAGCTTATTCAATTGGATTGTTTTCCAAAATGTTGTTTAGCAATACCTTCAGGACTGTTAACCAACTCAAGTCTCTAGAATCATTAATTGTGTCAGTTTAAATTAAATCATTAACAAATATACAAATAAGCTACTTTTTGGAAAATGACAAATAAATAGTTTAACATCAGTTTAAATGACAATGTATTATAGTATATGTACAGTCAAACATGTATTCAGAGACCACAATATTGGCCTCTTAATACAGGTGGTCTCTTAATACAGGTGCATTTCAATTTAAAACATCAGTTGGGAAATGAAAAGGTAGCTTCTTAAAGCGGGTGGTCTCTTTATAGACGTTGTCTTTTGAGCAGGTTTTTTTTTCAGAATGCTATTTATGGAACTATAAACAGTGGTTATTCCTATATATGAATATGTGTAGTTACACGTCACAATATATTAATTATCACGACACAAATACATTACAAAATGCTCTTGCTGTCGGAGTCTTGTTGTTTCCGTCCACGTAGTACATGTATATTTGATATTCACTCCTTGAGGTATTGAAGGTCTTCTTTAATAAAAACAAAGTTTCTCACCAGAGACTTAGCTCATTAAAAAAGGGATTAGGTTAAAGGTTGATAGAACCATCTCACATATTAACAACTTCAGGACAATGTAGGTCTCATATAACAACTTCAGAACAATGAAGGTCTCATATAACAACTTCAGAACAATGAAGGTCTCATTAAACAACTTCAGAACAATGAAAGCCTCACATGACAACTTCAGTACATTGAAGGTCTCACATAACGATTTCAGAACAATGAAGGTCTCACATAACAGCTTCAGAACAATGAAGGTCTCACATAACAACTTCAGAACAATGTAGGTCTCATGTGACAACTTTAGAAAAATAAAGGTCTCATATGACAACTTCAGGACAATGAAGATCTCACATGACAACTTCACTACAGTGAAGGGAGGTCATAAATAAACATCACAGAATTCTCATTTAAAAGTTCAGTAAAGTGAAAGACCATCTCAGTTGAGAAGGTCCTGTTGTATGTGCATGGTCACATCGCTGGTAGATGTTTGCGGGTTGTTGAACATTGTGAATTGTTGCCCTAACACCAGGCCAATATCTGTCAAGGCCTGAAATGATAAAACGCACATGATTTAGTGGACATTGTGAATTGTTGCCCTAACACCAGGCCAATATCTGTCAGGGCCTGAAATGATAAACATATGCATATATACTACATGATGATCTGCTGTTTTGATACCTGAATGATAATAGGGCCTGAGATGAGGAACATGTACATAATGTAGATGCTAGATCCACTTCCCTAACATCAGGCCAATATTTGTAAGGGCATAAAACGATAAAACTGTACATATAATTATATTAGATCCACTGCCCTAACACCAGGCCAATATATGTCAGGGCCTGATATGATGAACATATAATATACATATTTACTACATGCTGATCTACTGCTTCAATACTGGACCCATATCAGGGCCTTAATTGATAAACATGTACATATATGCTAAATTTAATGTTATAAAACCAGATCGGTATCTGGCTGGGCCTGTAACGATAAAAAATAGGTACATGACATTTTAAACTGCAGGCCTAAAGGCTTAACTGTTATTTGGGGCTTGAATGGATAAATAGATACATACATGATTAAAGGCATTCCTGTAATAGTTATCAGGGTCTTAACTTATGAGAATGTACATAAAACAGTCACAAAGTGAAAATTAATGAATATAGCAAAGAAAATATACAGTTTATATAAAATATTGCAACTACATAAATAATATTTAAAAGTCATTAACCTCATAAAATGTCAACCACTATGTAGACATGTTAAAACAATTTAATTGTGGCACTTAATACAGTAATGAAAAAACATGTGTTTCGTTTATGCTTGTTTTTGTTGTTTGTGCCATATTTCCATAACTATGCCTAGAATATAACTTCAAGAAACATACATATTTGAAGTAGCTATGTAATTAATATATCAAAATAAATAGAATATTTAACAGTCTCAACAAAAATATAAATGTCAATGTGTTAAAGTGCTTAATATTTTTGCTAATTCATTCAAATTATTTAAAAAAATTGTAAGACTATATTTTAATTTGATAGTACAATTTATAATATTTATACATGCAAAAAGATTGTACACAACCTTATTTTACTAAATAGCTATGCATACTGAACGTATTTAACTTTTAATAATGTGGCCCCTTGTTTTGTGTGCCAGACATTTACTGTGCAAATATTACATGTCATGCTACATGACTGAGCCATTTTTACGAGTTTGACATTTAAAGAGAATGTAGTGACACAGCCAAACATCTTTATTATTAAGCATTCTGAAAAACTTGGAAAAGGGTGAAAGAATTATCAAAATCGGATGATAAACAAAGAAGATATGATCATTTGAAAGTTTTGTTCTAACAGATATGGAAGCCGCCATTTTGTGAGCTATGACATCATAGTTCTAAATGACCATATATGTAATATTTATAAATATATATATGAAAACTTCTTAAAATATAGGGAAAATGGCATCAACTGCATGAAAAATAAGTATACTTAATGGGGATAATGCTTTATATGACCAGTAAAGGATTTTGAATTTATTTGCAATAGTTTTCTTTGCTTTAAATGATATTTGTCAGTATTCCATATATGGTTATTTGGAACTATGATGCCATAGTTCTCAAAATGGTGGCTCCAATATCCTTTCTAGAACAACCTTCAAACTGTCATATCTTTTCTGTTTATCATCCGATTTCTTTCACACTTTTCCAAGTTTTTCAGAACTCTCAATAATAGAGCTTGTTTGGCTGTGTCGCTACATTCCCTTTTTTAAAAAAAAAGTCCAGCAGCACTCCAATTTAAGAACTAGTACAAAGACACATGTTAATTAGCAAGTTACATAGAATAATTAGCTGGGAAAATGGTTATATACATGTACATTACTGAGTGGCAAATCTGCTGGTGGTACTTAGGACAGAAATGTGTGGTTGTGGTGTGCAGTTTGAAACATTAACCTTTTTCCTCTCTCTGAAAGATGGATGTCACCTTGTTACACTGTGCCAGAAAACATCTCTTAGATAATACTAGTGAGCTCAAATTCATATCCATGCGTAAAGAAATCTATATGCATGTATGGTGTGTTTTATTTAAAAAGGATTGACACCTCCCCTAACCTCTACTCCCAAGCTTTTATAAATTAATCATATGGTTGACAGAGCATAATTAAAGAGAATGGAGGCATAGATTCAAGCAAGCTTCATTAAAGACAGTTCTTAAAATCTTGGAAAACGGTGAAAGATTTATCAAATTCTTTCATACTTTTTCAAGGTTTTCAGAGCTCTCAATAATAAACCCTGTTTCAATATATGCCTAAATTCGCTTTAAAAACAAAATGGTAGTATTAGATGACAGAGAGAAGACACATTTAATATTACAACGAGGCACACATGACAATCAATGGGAGTGAATCTAAGTTTGGGAAGACAATGAATAAACGCACGTGTGATTATGAAAATGGCCACTTTCAGAACATCAAGGAAGGAAGTGGGATCACTCTACATGTACATTGTTCACCTCCATTAGTAGCTTGCTGATTAACTTGTATCATTGTCGCTAACATTTTTGATAGCATTTTCTTCATCAGCTTTATCATTTTCCTCATCAGCTTTATCATTCACGTCATCAGCTTTATCATTTTCCTCATCAGCTTTATCATTCACGTCATCAGCTTTATTTGGGTCATCAACCTCAGCTTTGTCTGTGTCGTCAACACTCTCTGGGCCATTAACTTTCTCTGACTCGAGTCCATTTCCTTGGACAGTTTCCTCTGTTGTGGCCTCGGTGAGATGAGGATACATGCTTTCTAGCTACAGTAGACAATATGATATCGTATGGGGATAAACCAGTCCTCCATGCTCCAAAATGAGAAAGTCTTAGTCTCAAGGCATACTGTTAAAACCAGTTTAGGCTTGCCTTATTTTGCCAACTGTTTCTATACCTGTATGTTTGTACATCAGAAGATTTTCATGAGAAAATACACACGCACGCACACACCAAATTACATGCACGTCCACACAGAAATATGAGAGGGGAGAAATGGGATTTCCTGCAGTGGAAAAAAATGAGTGACATCCTTTGAGCTACAGCTTTGTTACACTACAGCACGCAGAGGTACAATGAAAGAACTTGAAACTAGAAGGCCACTGCCTGCATGTCGAGCCCTATGGTGAAGCAGTCCATGTCAATCCCACTAGATATAATTTTGTTCCTTACTTAATAGTATGTCATTAACAGTGAGGGACACATGTCATAGCGGAGATCGGACGTGATCTATATGTTGTTGAAAGTAATTAACAGTGACCCTAAATGTTGCACATGATGTTAGATGCATATAATGAATATTTTGGTGGAGTTTAGTGAAAATCCTGCAAGAAAGAATGAAAAATACGCATTTCATAGGAGAGACCTGACGTGACCTATATTTCGTCCAAAGTAGGTCACAGCAACCCGAAACTGTGCGCATGATGTTAGATGCATATAAGGAACATTCTGGTGGAGTTCGGTAAAAAATACTGCAAGAAAGAATCAAGACACGCATGTCGTAGCGGAGACTAGTAGTGACCTATATTTCACCCAAAGTAGGTCACAGTGACAAGAAATTTTGCGAATGATGACATATGCATATTAGGAACATTCTGGTGGAGTTTGCTGAAAATCCTGCCAGAAATTAGCAAGATACACATTTCGTAGCGGAGACGGACATGACCTATATTTCAGCCAAAGTAGGTCAAAGTGACCCGAAATTTTGCAAAAATGTTAAGATTCATATAAGAAGTATTTTGGTGAAGGTTGGTGAATATCCTGCAAGTAATGAAGGATATATAAATAAATGAAAGTCGGACGCATGGAGGAACTAACGAATCAATGAAGACTAAACAAATACACCTGGACGACATTGAGATAGCTCAAAAAGTCAAAGATACGTAAATGGGCTCGACAAATATACAACAGCAAAATTAAATATTTAATTATGATCTTTTGTCTGTAGTTCTTATAACAAGCTCACGAAAAAACAGTGGATTTCTAATAAACAAATATACGAGACAGCTTACCTTGAACTTTCTTCTGGCATTGAATATCTTGATGTTGGTCTGAGCCTCCTCCATGTGGTCGCTAGAAGCAGCTATGCCCTGGACCCACGCATGTTTAAGTGCTTCCTCGGCCGTCAGACGAGCTCTGACGTCAACTTTTAGCAGTTTTCTTATTAAGTCCTTTGAAAGATAAATGAGACAGGGAAATGTACCGGTATTATAGCAAATGTTATATGTAAAACTGTTAATACATGTAATAAAAAAACAACATAATGCCAACTGGTTATCAGGGTTTAAAGCCAACTGGTTTAAATGTCCACTCAATAGCTCTTGCAACGTAATGATGGCATGTCCGTTAACTGTTTTAGACGTCGACCTAAACATGACCAAAATTTACATTATTAAAAGCATTAATGCCACAACAAATTAAATTTATAACAAGATAAAAAACCTTACATTTGAACTTGCAAAAATAACAATGATCTTTGGTATCGATGATCTTCAAGTCCAGCCCACCAGGTATAGATATTCAGAGGTTAACATAAGGCCGTGGTGCGACTTTTTTTGATAATGGCAAATAATGGCCAGAGGGCCTTGCACTTGATATGTTTTTATTACATGGCTTACTATAAATGGAGAATAAGAATAAAAACAAAAGGTACTTTTTTATGATAAATACATCGATACCAAAATGGTAAAATTTAACATATACTGAAAATAGCCCAAGATGCCAACAATTATTTTGCAAATAAATGATGTTAAATTAATAAATTACGTTAAATAATTGTTCTACTTTGTCTGTTCTTAAAACAACATCTTTCTCTATAATAATATATTTCAACGTTTCATCGTTTATTTGAAACAATATTAGGCACTGACAATTGCAGTTGAAATTTCAACGTCTGCTCCACATCAATAATGCTCCACTATGACACAGAAGGCGAGGCTGAGAAAACAAAAGAATAGCGAGGCTCTGCCGAGTTATTCTGCATTTTCGTGTCAAGCTTATTCTGCATTTTCGTGTCAAGCCTAATTAACTTGATAGACACGGATATAATATTCTTTTTATCATGTAGAATCACATTTTCTGTATTGTTCACTAGTTATTTGTTTTTAAATATGTGGACGCTGCCATATTGTTTTTTTCTTCATAAAGCTGAATTATGACGTCAGATAATGTTACGTACTATAAATGCCACATTGCTTTTTGCTTTATTAGTCAGTGCCAAATAAAGCAAAGTTTATTAGGTCATCCCTTTAATGACGGGAGGTACTGGTTCTACAGGAAAAATGGGGTCATCTGCCTCTACCACAAACAAAATATGTAAGCTATACATATATGCACCAAATCAAAGACTGTGTACTTTATGTCAGTCCGGATTAATTGAAGACGAGACTCATTTTCTAGTAAAGTGTCCTTTATACAACAACATACGAACTGTGATATTCGGTGAAATTATTTCAAATGGAATATATGAAAACATGACAGACTCTAATAGACTGATTTTCCTGATTCATAACCACACAAGAAAAGTTGTAAAATTTCTTGTTAAAGCTTATCTTTTTAGAAGAAGTGTGTTATATAACTCGTAACTGTAAACATGTGGTGCAATTATTGAACTAAACTGACACTATTTATCGCAATATATATAATATTTATGAATGAACCCTTTGTAACTTTAATTGTATTGTAAATTGTACATTGTGAGCTCATAACAGTATTTTCTATTATGTTTAACCATGTTGACTACTTGTAAACTATAATTATAAGGTGACCAATAGGTCCGTTGGGCCGGGTGTTTCTCTATGCATTTGTATTAAATGTTTGTTATTTGCGTATACACATGTCACTATAATAAAATATTTACTTACTTACTTACTATATACTTTGTCGTCAGTAGGTTTAGAAACGGTGGAGATATTTTGTAAAATCTGGCTTTTGTTGGCGTGATAGCTAGCTACTTGAATATTAATTATAAGAGCAGTACACAGCAAATGGATTTTGCATATTACAAACTGTTCATTATATTGTACCAATAACATATTTAAACATATGATAGATATATGGCCTAATATGTGCTAAAAATGATGTAAACACCGTTCAAACTTACTTTGGCATTTTCTGTTATGTTGTCCCAGTAAGGTGAGTCAAACTCAAAGTCTCCCTTCAAGATTTTCTTGTACATGACTCGTTCATCTTCATCATGGAATGGCTCATACCCACACACCCTAAAACATAGAAATAATGGCTGATACCCACACACCTTAAAACATAGAAATACAACTGATAAAAATAGTGTTACTAAAACAAGATGTAGGCTATACTTTAAATATTTAAGCTACAACATATAACAATGTGTCTGATGTTGACTTGGCCTACTCTTTACGAAGCCAAACAACCTCGTCGATTTCCTTAATCTGGTGTTTTAAAAGGTTATGGAAATGGTGAAGCAATTCCAATGTACACCCGGCTGAATGGCAAAGGTCGAAAGATGATTCAGCCTTCATTTGCATATTTACTACACTAGTGTAATCTGATAAATATAACATGGCTTTACTACACCACTACACTTACAATATGTAGGCTATAACACCAATACTCCACAAATCCACACTCCCATTGTAATTCTTGCCTTTCACAACCTCTGGTGCTGAAAGAACACAAGGATATAAAATTCAATTTGAAATATAAACATACATTATATTTGTAAGAATACTTTATTAAACGGACTCGCAACAATCTTGATTTTTTTAAACTCGCAACGCCCAATTTGCAATTAGCTTTCTACATATTAAACTTGCATTTGTTCATCATTAAAGACACTAACCAAGTAAATAACTGCAAAATTACATAAAACCATTTATCAAAACACTATCCAGGTGTTCAGGTTATATAATAATGTACATGTGTCAATTAAAAGTATAGTTTTAGTCAAGGGTTCTTAAAAAACCCATGATGGAATACGCGTAGAATGAATTATGAGTCTTAAGATTCGATTAATGAGTACCTTTTAAATCGACGCTCCAATTTGTGCATATGACTTGGCTGGTTAAAGCCATTTATATTGTGTCTATAGAGTTTGGATCCACAAAATATGTAAGCTATAGATATATACTTATTCGTCAGTAGGTTTAGAAATGGTGGAGATATTTCATAAAATTTGGCTGTTGGCGGGATAGTTAACTACTTGAATATTAATTATAAGAGTAGTAAACAGAAATAGATTTTGTGTATTACACATTGTTGATTATATTGTACCAATAATATATTTAAACCTATGATAGAATAAAGAAGAAAAATTGAAAACTCACAATTTTTTTATATTTATTTTATATGCTAGCAGATTTAAACTAATATGCTACTGATTTAATTAATCGAGATGTTAATTTTAATGACTGATAAAAACTTACAGATTGCCATGTATCGGTTTGATAGTCGATAAAGGGAAGCGATTTATACATATAGAAAGTGAGAACAGGATGACTGTCTTTCACGATATACACGAATACACCGGACCACTAGGTTTACATGCCCACGGGGACAGACACGGTTACACTGAACCACTAGTTTTGCATGCCCTGGGGACAGACACGGTTACACTGGTCCACTGTCCACTAGGTTTACATGCCCTGGCGACAGACGCGGTTACACTGGTCCACTGTCCACTAGGTTTACATGCCCTGGGGACAGACACAGTTAGATTGGTCCACTATGTTTACATGCCCTGGGGACAGACGCGGTTAGACTGGTCCATTAGGTTTACATGCCCTGGGGACAGACACGGTTACACTGGTCCACTATGTTTACATGCCCTGGGGACAGACATGGTTACACTGGTCCACTAGGTTTACATGCCCTGGGGACAGACACGGTTAGACTGGTCCACTAGGTTTACATGCCCTGGGGACAGACACAGTTACACTGGTCCACTAGGTTTACATGCCCTGGGGAAAGCCACGGTTACACTGGTCCACTAGGTTTACATGCCCTGGGGACAGACACGGTTATACTGGACCACTAGGTTTACATGCCCCGGGGACAGACACGGTTACACTGGTCCATTAGGTTTACATGCCCGGGGACAGACACGGTTACACTGGACCACTAGGTTTACAAGCCCTGTAGACAGACGCGGTTACACTGGTCCACTAGGTTTACATGCCCTGGGGACAGACGCGGATAGACTGGTCCATTAGGTTTACATGCCCTGGGGACAGACACGGTTACACTGGTCCACTAGGTTTACATGCCCTGGGGACAGACACGGTTACACTGGACCACTAGGTTTACAAGCCCTGGGGACAGACGCAGTTACACTGGTCCACTAGGTTTACATGCCCTGGGGACAGACGCGGTTAGACTGGTCCATTAGGTTTACATGCCCTGGGGACAGACACAGTTACACTGGTCCATTAGGTTTAAATGCCCTGGGGACAGACATGGTTAGACTGGTCCAATAGGTTTACATGCCCTGGGGACAGACATGGTTAGACTGGTCCAATAGGTTTACATGCCCTGGGGACAGACGCGGTCAGACTGGTCCACTAGGTTTACATGCCCTGGGGACAGACACGGTTACACTGGTCCACAAGGTTTACATGCCCTGTGGACAGACATGGTTAGACTGGTCCACTAGGTTTACATGCCCTGGGGACAGATGCGGTTAGACTGGTCCATTAGGTTTACATGCCCTGGTGACAGACACGGTTAGACTGGTCCAATATGTTTACATGCCCTGGGGACAGACACGGTTAGACTGGTCCACTATGGTTAGACTGGTCCACTAGGTTTACATGCCCTGGGGACAGAAATGGTTATGCTGGTCCACTAGCTTTACATGCCCTGGGGACAGACATGGTTACACTGATCCACTAGGTTTACATGCCCTGAGGACAGACATTGTTACACTGGTCCACTAGGTTTACATGCCCTGGGGACAGATGCAGTTAGACTGGTCCATCAGGTTTACATGCCCTTGGGACAGACATGGTTACACTGGTCCACTAGGTTTACATGCCCTGGGGACAGACATGGTTACACTGGTCCACTAGGTTTACATGCCCTGGGGACAGACATGGTTACACTGGTCCACTAGGTTTACATGCCCTGGGGACAGACACGGTTATACTGGACCACTAGGTTTACATGCCCTGGGGACAGACATGGTTACACTGGTCTACTAGGTTTACATGCCCTGGGGACAGACGCGGTTACACTGGTCTACTAGGTTTACATGCCCTGGGGACAGACGCGATTACACTGGTCCACTAGGTTTACATGCCCTGGGGACAGACGCGATTATACTGGTCCACTAGATTTACATGCCCTGGGGACAGACTTGGTTACACTGGTCCACTAGGTTTACATGCCCTTGGGACAGACACAGTTACACTGGTCCACTCGGTTTACATGCCCTGGGGACAGATGCGGTTACACTTGACCACTAGGTTTACATGCCCTGGGGACAGACGCGGTTATACTGGTCCACTAGGTTTACATGCCCTGGGGACAGGCACGGTTAGACTGGTCCACTAGGTTTACATGTCCTGGGGTCAGGTCAACTAGGTTTACATGCCCTGGGACAGGCACGGTTTAGACTGGTCCACTAGGTTTATATGCCCTGGGACAGGCACGGTTTAGACTGGTCCACTAGGTTTACATGCCCTGGGGACAGGCACGGTTAGACTGGTCCACTAGGTTTACATGCCCTGGGGACAGACATGGTTAGACTGGTCCACTAGGTTTATATGCCCTGGGGACAGACACGGTTAGACTAGTCTACTAGGTTTACATGCCCTGGGGACAGACGCGGTTAGAGTGGTCCATTAGGTTTACAAGCTCCGACACGAATACATTGCACCACTAGGTTTGAATGGTCAAAGTAAAGTGAGTATGTGACTACCTCAAGGTCATGAGTGCATTAAACAAACACACAGAGAAGAACAAACTATAGCTAGAACTATCACTGAAGGTGATGAATACCCCCACTTAAATTTTAAATTGAACAAAGGGCCATAACTCTGTAATAAATCAGGCAATCAACAATAGGTGATGTAGAGGGACAGAAGGTCATCAGTTAATACTTGTATATAAAATTTAGGAACAACCCATTGAAAAACTGAGGAATGCAAGTAATAGAAATGTTTTACGCAACAAAAATATGTTGCGGAACGGGACATTACGGACGCCCCCACAGCCCCCACTTCCATTTGTGAAAGTGGCAGCATAATTAAAATACATAGCAATAAGAGATGATTATATATCACTAGTTCAGTTACTATATTTACCACAGTATCCTGGTGTTCCACACACAGTGTTAGTCGTGACCTGAGGTCCAATTATCTTGGACAAACCGAAGTCAGCTGAAATGTACATGCAGAATTTAAATATTTACAATGTTACTTAGGACTACAGTACAGGGTTAATTATTGAACTGTTCATAATTACTACAATCCATTTCAACCAATTCAATAATGTTTCAATACTGCGGTTAAACAAACATCATACTGACAACAATACATAAAGTGACAAACCTTACTGGTCACCAGCATAATCTCAAAAATAATGGTAAATTAATTATAGCAGTCACTGGCATAATCTCAACAAGTAATAGATTTCATGGTTTCATTGAGTTGGCTGACTTAAACATCGGGTAGGCGTAGCCCATTGAGGTGTTTAAACCAACCAACGAGATGAGAGCATATTCTGTTTGTTTAGTAGCATGTCCATTTCAGCTGTCTCACACTAGTTATGTCATAGTCTGCCATACTCTAAGCTTCCAATAACTGGTAGTTGTAGCATGGTCGGTGACATTTCCTTTGATGAATGCAGAGCATTAAATCGTTTAATTTAGGGTAACTAAAGGGGCGTGGCTATACCGTACTACAACTACCAAATGTTGGAATTTAGAATACGGTCACTATGACGTCACAGTGTACACCATGCTACAAAAAAGATAGAGTCTGTCTCAGCTTTTGGTTATTTAAACACCTTGGGCAATGCCCATCTCGGTGTTTAAATAAGCCAACTCACTGAGACCAGGCTCTATCTATTACTTAGAGTACATAACTTAGGATGACAGGTGTTATTTTCAATTAAACGATTTACACCTGTGAAAATACAACAGGAATTTCAGTGACCTTGTTACAGTCACCGATATAGGATCTAACTATTATGAAAACATACTGGTTGCTGGTATGACCTCAACAATGACTGACATGATAAACTACACCATTCTTTGGTATAATCTTTAATGAGAATTCACTTTATATCAAAGATGTTACTATTAAAAAATTACATGCAGATTTTCTTTTTTAATTTCACATATAATATATTGATTCAGGATACAAATGTGTATATTTAGAAACAAGAGGCCCAAGAGGGCCTGTGGACGCTCTACTGGCTCAAGATAAAGTTTATGTATAAGGGGCTAAAGTCTTTCAAAAATCATTCAACAAGAACATGGCAATAACAGGTGCAACTAGGCTTAGTACTGATCATTCTCGCCAAGATTCGCTGAAATCTGGCAAAGAGTTCAGAAGATACTAATCTGGACAAAGTTTGTGTATTAAAACATTTAAAGGGTCACAACTCTGCCAAAAATCATTCAACCAAAATATGGCAATGATATGCACAACTAGGCTTGATACTGATCATCATTGTCAAGTTTAGTCTATATCCAGCCAGGGGTTCAGGAGAACTAGCCCGGAAAAAAATTGTGGTATCAAAATCCTTTAAAGGACCATAACTCTGCCAAATATCTGTAAACCGGAACGTGACAATGACATGCACAACTAGGCTAGGTGCTGATCATCCCTGCAAAGTTTCATTGAAGTCTGGCGAGGGGTTCAGGAGAAGTAGATCAGACAAAGATTGTGTATTAAAACCTTTAAAGGGCCATAATTCTGCCAAAAAAATCATTTAACCGGAATAAGCCAATGATTTGCACAACTAGACATGGAATTGATCATCCCTAAAAAGCTTCGTTTAAATCCGGCCAGAGGTTCAGGAGAACTAGTCAGAACAAAGTTTGCGTATTAAAACCTTTAAAGGGCCCTAACACCACCAAAAAACATTCAACCGGAACACGGCGATGATGTGCACAACTAGATATAGAATCGATTATCCCTAAAAAGTTTCGTTTAATCCAGCCAGGGGTTCAGTAGAACTAGTCAGAACAATGTTTGTGTATTAAAACCTTTAAAGGGCTATAACTCGGTCAAAATCATTCAACTGGAACACGGTGACTATGTACAACTAGGCTTGGTACTGATCATCCCTGCAAAGTTTCAATGGAATCTGGCCAAATGAAGGCCCTTTCGTCCTAATGAGGCCAAGATATAGCATATTTCAGAAAATCAAGGGCCATGACTCCTATGTAAATGGTCCAATCTGGATTAACAATCTGGTAAAGTTTCTTAAAGATCTGATGAAAGATGAAGGCCCTATCGTCTTGAGGCAAAATATAGGATTTTTAACTAAATCAAGGGCCATAACTCCACTGTTACTGGTCCAATCTGGCTAGTTTTCAAACTTGACCAAGCTTTCATTAATATGAACAATCTCGTAAAGTTTCATAAAGATCGCATGCAAAATGAAGGCCCTATCATCTTAAAGAGGCAAAATATAGCATTTTTAACTAAATCAAGGGCCATAACTCATCTGTTACTGGTCCGATCTGGCTGGTTTTCGAAACTATATGAGCTGTAATTGATATAAACAATCAGGTAAATTTCTGTAAAGATCAGATGAAAGATGAAGGCCCTATTGAATTAGAGAGGCAAAATATAGCATTTTTAACAAAATCAAGGGCCATAACTCCGCTATTACTGGTCCGATCTGGCTGGTCTTCGAAATTGTCCGAGCTTTCATTTATTATATAAACAATCTGGTAAAGTTTGGTAAAGATCGAATGAAAGATAAATGCCCTATCGTCTTAACGAGTCAAAACATAGCATTTTTAACTAAATCAAGGGCCATAACTCCACCGTTAATGGTCCGATCTAGCTGGTCGTAGAAGTTGTCCGAGCTTTCATTTATTTAAACAATCTGGTAAAGTTTGGTAAAGATTGGATGAAAGACGAAGGCCCTATTGTCTTAATGAGGCAAAATATAGCATTTTTAACTAAATCAAGGGCAATAACTCCGCTGTTAATGGTCCGATCTAGCTGTTTTTCAAACTTGTCCGAGCTTTTATTTATATTAACAATCTGTGCAAATATGGTAAAGATCAAATAATAAATGAAGGTGCTAGAGTGTGCACAAGGCTTAATATGGCATTTTTCAGCAAAACAAGGGCCATAACTCCGGTGAAATTATTTCGATCTTGCCGGTTTTCAAACTTGTCTGAGCTTTCATTGATATAAAGACACTGGCAAAGTTAAGTAAAGGTCCGATTAATATTGAAGGCCCTAGAGTGTTCACAAGGCAGAAAATAGCATTTTCCCGAAAAATACAAGGGCCACAACTCCGGTGTCACTGATCCGATTTAGCTGGTTTTTGAACTTATTTGAGCTTTTATTGATATTAACAATCTGTGCAAGTTTGGTAAAGATCAAATAATAAATGAATGTGCTAGAGTGTTCACAAGGCAGAATATGGCATTTTTCAGAAAAAAAAGGGCCATAACTCTGGTGTTACTGACCCAATATAGCTGATTTCCGAACTTGTCCAAGCTGTCATTGGTATTAACAATCTGTGCAAGTTTGGTAACGATCAAATAATAAATGAAGGTGTTAGAGCTTTCACAAGGCAGAAAATAGCAATTTTCAGAAAAAACAAGGGCCATAACTCCGGTGTTACTGATCCTATTTGGTTGGTTTTCGAACTTGTCCGAGCTTTCATTGATATTAACAATCTGTGCAAGTTTGGTAAAGATCAAATAATAAATGAAGGTGCTAGAGTGTTCACAAGGCTTAATATGGCAATTTCAGCAAAACACAAGGGCCATAACTCTGGTGAAATTTATCGGATCCAGCTGGTTTTCGAACTTGTCCGAGCTTTCATTGATATAAAGACACTGGCAAAGTTTCGTAAAGACTTGATTAATAATGAAGGCCCTAGAGTGTTCACAAGGCAAAAGTTAACAGACGGACGACGGACGGACGGACGACGGACAACTCGCCATCCCATAAGCTCTGCTGGCCTTCGGCCAGTAGAGCTAAAAAATGATGGACATAGTACAACTTACCAACTTTCAGTTTGGCATCTGCGGACAAGTTCTCATACAATAAATTCTCAGGCTACAAATAAATAAACAAGATGGTAATCATATCAAATCATTCGTAATTACTGCTTTTCCATTTTTCATTGACATTCTGACATTGAAAATGTCAACAAAACATACTGCAAATAGTTAGAAATTGAATCAAACAAGAACTGCGCGAGAATGGTCGATGCTCCCGAAGAAGTCTGTTATGACCGATAGTATTTTCAGGGGAAACACAACTATGCAAGGTAATCGCCATTGGCCCTTATTTGAGAATATCTTAAGTGAAATTCACGAAGTAGTTAACTAAATACTGGCAGCCATTCCGGATGCTACACTGTGATAAAATGTACGCATTTGTAAGGTCTTTGTGTAATTAACATTTCGGCATGTACATGTATAGAACAATGACAATATTATAATTTCTGTATTAATTAGTACCGACAAGGAAAATTTTGAAATCTTAAGAATTATAGATACACATCTATTAAAATAATATTGCAAAACCAAACCAAGAATAAGAGAATAAGATCAGTGTACCTTCAAGTCTCTGTGAATAACGCCATTTTCATGCAGGTACTGAAAACAAACAAGCCACAGATGTGCAAGTAAATGGTTACAGCGAATGTGAAGCATAATAAATAACAGAAGGAATAAGAATGAACAAAAACACCTTCCCAAAACAAGGGCATAAACATTATAAACTAGACGGGGTTGTTTTTGTAACAAAAGCATACGTCTCCCCACGCACTCTCAGTGTAATGCATATGAACCAACCTGGCTGAAAGTTGTGCTCTGCACATCGTCTCGATATGGTGAACATTTGTGTCAAGTTATTTCAAAATCCCTCAAGCGGTTCAAGAGATATGGAGCGGACACAAGATATAGTTCATATGACCTTCAACCTCTAAGTGTGACCTTGACCTTGAACGGACGTGGTTGGAGAGTCGTCTCGATATGGTGAACATTTATGCCAAGTTATTTCAAACAGATACGACTTGTGACGGACAGACGGACTAGGGCATATGACCTTCGACCTCTAAGTGTGGCCTTGAACGAACTTGCTGGAAGTTGTGCAGTTCAAGAGATATGGAGCGGATACGATTTGTGACAGACGTCCAAGCTAAAAACAACACGTCTCCCCCAGTGTGAGGGGAGACATAATTATATGCATGAAAGCAAAATATTGAGTGCCAAAGGTGCTTATAAGCAGGTACGCCTTTGCAACAAATAGTTTACATCACTGTGAAATTTGGACCGGGTTCTATTAAAAAAAGTAACCCGGCAAATAACGGCAAATTACACTACAAAACCGTTTATCAAAAATCTATGCAGGTGTTCAGGTCATCTAATACTGTATAATTTATGTGCTGATTAAAGGTATCAGTTTATTCAAGGTTTCTTGAAATACCTGTGATTGAATATGCGTAAAATTAATTCTGATCGAGTTGGTAACTCTTAATTTTGATGTTGCAGTTTTAGAGGTTGCTGGTTAATGCCAGTTATATTATGTATATAGACTTTGGATTCTCAAATATGTAACATATATACATTTTATCATCAGTAGGTTTAGAAATGGTGTTCATCTGATAGCAATAGCAATTTTATATAATAGGCCGTAAAAGACATTCAAGCTCAATTTCTTTTAAAAAGGCTGATTATCTATAAACTTGCTGGATATTCCCCACTCATTATCATTATTATGTTACATTTTTTCAATTACAGGAAATGAGATACTAGTACTTTTCACCATTGGAATAGCACGTTAAAAAAAAGCATAAAAATAAGAGACCCTGTCGGCGGAAACGGTGTGATGAAGCTCTACTTGATTTAAACATCCCACATAAAGAGCACTGTCAATTCCATTTTCTCCAATTCTGGTATTAAACCAATATTTATATTCTGTCACTTTGACTCTCCAAAGATAAAAAGAGTTGACAACTTTTGGGGCCGCCCAAAGCTCTAGTGTGATTCCCGCTTGTATGTATGGATCATAATCCTTTTGTTAAACATCTCTGTTTTTTAACTAGAATCCTAAGCCAATTTGGCGTGACGCATTGTTTCACTTACTTTGACTGCAATCAACATTTCTTTGACGGCTGCTGCAGCATCCTTCTCGGAGTAATGACCCCGGTGGACAATCCTGTAAACATATAAATCTCAATCAACAGCGTTCAGGTTAAACTAAGCAGATATTATAACATATGTACTAAACATTTTATGGTGACAGGTGAAATGGTTAGAAATGACTGTTGACTGGTTTACAAACTGGCTTTATACTATAGGTTATTGAATTTGTATGGCTAAATATTACTTGGAACGAGTTGTTTTGGCAAAGGACGACGAGCTTATTACTTGGAACAAGTTGTTTTGGCAAAGGACGACGAGCTTGCGATTTGTCCTGCGCCAAAGCAACGAGTTCCAAGTAATATTTAGCCATACAAATTCAAAACCTTTTTATTGTATACTTTCATATTGTTTTCGATCAATGCTAATTGTATGACTATTACTTTTCATTATATTTGTGTTATTTTTATAGCTTTCGATGGAATTCCTATAATGTCATTCAGTTTCATTTTGTGTGGATGATTATTTTGCGCGAAAACGACGTTGACGTCATTAAACCGTCAAGCGATTTTCTAACATTTGTTTACCATTCGATAACGTTAAAAATAGTGGGTGAGTGACCATTTCAGTTAAAATGTTGAACAAAAACACGCCGGTTTTTTTGTTGACACTATAGGCAGGAGTCCGTTCTTTTATTTGAAAGTAGTTCCTTATTTCTATTTCGCGGCTCCAAACAAGCGCGAGAAAAAGTTCCGGTGCAATATCAATGTGTGCAATATCGTAGAATATTGCACACTTAGCTCAATGGAAACTAAACGGGATAATATGAAAGTATACAATAAACCTCAATACACATCCAGTTCACTTTGTTCAATAAGCCATATTACATAACTAAAAATCTAGTAATTAATTGTAGAAAGAGTTTTTGTTTAGAATGTTGCCATGTCTAGAGTCTGACTCATGCAGTGAGAAATGCCCGATGAGAAATCACGGTGAACTCATTGAATCATCAGCAAACTCACAGAACATATACTTTCTCGAGTTTCGATTTTATAGTGGAAAGTATATGATCGAAAGTGAACCCTACAGTATCATTTCTTATTTTGTTATAATAATAATAACAAGAAAAATAAAAAAAATTGTTGCAGTTATTATACTACTGCCTAGTACTAAAAACAATAATAAAACACGAAACGACAAACTTACCAACGTTATAAAATTAATTATCCAATTTTTTTTCACTAGTTCTTGACAGTTACCATGGTTACTGGCCTGCTTGTTTATAGAGTGAATATAATGACCATTCAAAAGTGTCCTAAGATTATCGTCCAACTCAAATTACGCAGGTGTTGCTTTTTAATGGTTGTACTGTATGCATTCATTTATAATATGACATACGCCACGTTATAGCTACTATATCTACCACAAATGTAAAACACTTATTTCAAGAGTTTCATGTGTAATGCAAACGATCACCAGGGTACGGAATTAGACAGAAGCTGGGGGAATCAACATGGGAACATTTGACATTGAGAATAAATTAGACATAAATGTTGCTCCTATGGCTGGGTCAATTGCACATTTGTCTAATTTCCCCGGGTATGCGCACCCCCAACCCAACACCCTCCTCAGGCCTCACCCACAGTGGTACGTAGGTGCATAATAAGTCCCACCAAATACATGATATTTGAAGAGAGCAAGTAGGATGACGGACCAGTGAAATGGTAGAAATGGCAAACTTTACAAAAACAAATTCTTTTTTAATATGCTGATATATCAAGCAGATTTCCTTTTTTCTAATCAATCTCTGAGTTCCTTAAAATGCAGATATGGCAAAAATCTAAAAAAATCTAAAATGATTTACAGCGTATTCCAAAGCAGCGTGTATTGTCGTTTATTCTATACCTAATTTATACGTCCAATCGTAGACGCTCTTTCGAGTCATGTGACCGTACAATATGTTTCCGTATCGGGACGCACGCGCGTACAAAATATCCCGTATTCTTTTCGTATTGTACGCTTCACAGGTCCCATGTTAAACCTATGATAAAGACCGAAACGCGTGAAAAGGTTCCGAATGAAAATCAGAACCGACAGACATAACCATAAACTGTTAACAAATCATTGAAAAACTATACTGAAAACCTATCTATTGCACATATTTTATTTTATTTTCCCTTATAAAATAAACAAAACTATCATAATATATAATTGTTAAAAACTGACTTTCCAGTTCCGTAGCATTAAATCATCGTTGACAAGTAAAAATAAAGGTATAGAATAAAAAGGTTACTTAACATGGTTCTGTACAATACGGGATATATTTGGACTCTTACACAGCTGGAAAAAATTATATTGGACTCGCCTAACGGCTCGTCCAATATGACTTTTCCAGCTGTGTACTCGTCCAAATATATCTCCGTATTGTACAGAACCATGTTAAATAACCTATAAGTAGTACATATCCATAATTTGTCACCTTAGAAGTAATAGGTGCTTTGTGTCTTCTTTGTTCACATACTGATAGCACCTTTCATCTCTAAGGTGACGAATTATAAACAATCCCATCCCATCCCATTTAGATGGGACGTCAGTTTATAATCTAGACTGGTATACACACCTTTCAAACAATTCTCCACCTGTTACAAGTTCTAGTACCAGAAAGATCTGCGTTGGGGTCTCATAAATATCCTTCATTCGGATCTGAAAACACGAAACAAATCATACTGATACTTTTTAAACAGACCCTTAAGCTAGATTAGACCTGCTTTGGCTGAGTTGACACTCTAAATTTAAAGTAGCTATCCCGCCAAAACAGCCAAATTTTACAACAAATTTACACTGTTTTTAAATGTAAGCGACAACGAGGTATATATATAACTTACCTATTTTGAGAATACAAACTCTAAAGACACAATATAAATGACTTTAACCAACCATGCCAAACCCCAAAACTTGAGCGCTGAATTAAGAGTTACCAACTCATAGTTCCTTTTACGCATATTCAATCACAAGTATTTTAAGAACCCATGAGTGAAACTTTACTTTTAATTGGCACATATACATTATCATATGACCTGCACACCTGGCTAGAGTTTTGACAAAAGGTTTTGTAGCACAATTTTGCCATTATTTGCAGGGTAAGTTTCTTTAAATAAGGATTATCTTTCTGTAATTTGCAAGCTGCCATGCATTGAAATTGAGATGTAGCAGAGCAAGCATCGCTACCAACCAATCGGTGGTGAATACAGCCTTTTGGATAAGGAGGCAATTTCTGCGTTATCAGTTTATCTTAACAACATTTAGCCTTATTCCAGTAACACAAACTTATAATCTTCTCTGATTTTAGTACAGAACAGTTTTTAGGATGAAATTTATATTTTCATAATTTCTCCGATTTAAGGGAGTTGGGTATGCATGCATGTTCAGCACACCTGGATATATAGATCTGTAAGGACACATAAAGTTATATGTGTTGTTCCTATAACATGCTTAAAAATATAGGTTACTGCAGGTAGGTAGGGAAAATACTTACCTATGGACACAATATAAATGGCTTTAACCAGCAAGCCAAACCCCAAAATTGGAGCATTGAATTAAGAGTTACCAACTCATAATTCATTTTACGCATATCCACTCAAGGGTATTTGGTATTTTAAGAACCCGTGAATAAACCTATACCTTTAATCTGCACATATACATTATTATATTACTTGAACACCTGGACAGAGTTTTGATATGTGATTTTGTCATTATTTGGTTAGTCTCTATCATCCAGACACACTCAAGCCGATTGAGGGCGCAAGCGAGCATCTGGACTCGTGGTTCATTAAAATGTTTGACCTATAGATGGCACCAAACGTCAAATCTGACAGCGACTGACGTCATTTTGACTGATGTTTTTTTGTTGTTAATTATTTTTTTCTATCAGTTCTGTATATTATTATATATTCTTTTTTTTTAATTTGGCATACGATGTTAAAGGTTGGCCCTCAAAAAAAGGGCCAGTCGGGAAAACGGAACTATGTATATATTTTGTTTGGCATAATTGTAAACTAATCAATACATACCACATTAGGATGCCTAATCCTCAGAAGGATGCCAATTTCAGTCTTCACTACTTTGCTGTCAACCTAAGTAATAAATAACACAGTAATATATTTAATACATAACTGGCGATATGGGAGTGTAATAAAGCCATGATATATTTATCATATTACACTAGTGAAATAAATATGTAAATGAAGGTTGAATCATCATTCGGTCCTTTCCATTCGGCTTGGTGCACATCGGAATTGCCTGGTTGATTTCCATAACCAGTTAAAATATTGGATTACGGAAATCGACGACGTAGTTCCGTTATTCGGTGGGGTACGGAGAAGACCAAGGTAACATTCAAGGTCGCAGAAGACCGAGGTAACATTCAAGGTCATCATACAAACATACGATGTCATCAACCAACAACGCTATACCTAGGGAGCCACAAGGGAGCTATAATAAAAGGCACTGTGAGCCTTGCACCATATGATTTTATCCGACTCGTTTAATAAATTCAATATTAAACAGGCACTCATGTAAGATCCTCTATACACTGTATGTCAACAATGCAGCCATCATGTTCGGTTTACCCTGTTAAATTTACGTGAATGTCAACCCAGATTACTGCCTTAAAAGGCCAGGAATTTTTATTTGCCTCATCATTATAAGGCTCTAAGGGAGCTCTCAATCCTATAGCAGTTGTCATCCATCAAACATACTAAAATATTAATAATTAGTAGAAGTATTTAATACTTTTTCAAAAAGTGAATTACTCCCCTTGAATATAAAACATTTGTTATAATCAGGAACGTGTATGATTAAACGTAACTTATAATCCGCAATTAAGTTATTAAAATTTTCTATCAGTTGTACATGATAATTTAATAAAAATGTATTTCGATCACAAAACAAGTTGTTCTCAAAGTGTCCATTAATATTAACGATTTATACAACAAAAGCTTGCAGTCATCAAGCTTTCAAGCGTTTTTCATAAATAAAAAAATCAATAAACCAGACGGAACATGAGACCCACTTAATTTAGAGCACTTTTTATATGAACTTGAAGCATATTAGGAAGGTTTTATTTAGATATATTGATAGACGTCCACGTTACTATATATAAACACAGGTAGCTGAATAGATGTGTTACTATTTTAAAAGCAGTTTTTTGGCTGTAACAATAAAGGTACATAATAGTTGATTTTGGTACCTTTTTGTTGATAATTTTCACAGCCCATGCTTCCCCAGTTCCATTGTGTATACACTTGTATACCTTGGATGTTGCACCACTGAAAAATAAAGTCCTTATTAAGCAATATGTAACGTTGTGACCCTGCAAGGTATATATAAGTCTGGAACAATACACATGTTCGATTCTACATATACACACGTACATACATATACACACGTACATACACTGAACTACTTTAAAAAAGCAACAGGGGATTAAACTACGATAACTGACATATTTCAATAGAAATTCAATTTTAATTTCATCTTAAAAATATCTTCAGTTGAACTGTTAAAAATCTCATTGAAATTGATCAACATTAAACTTGTTAAATTTAAAATATAACAGTATGACCCCCAAAAGCAAAAGTCACAAATACCATGTAAATCCACCATTAGCGGAAAAAGCGTGTCTGACTGTTACATCTCCTATGCATAGATCGAATGATGATTTTTTTCTGTTATAAATTTATGAAAACTTATCCATGAGTTTCTACTGTCTGGCTGGCAATATTCCGGTGACCGTCATAAACTGATTACGTAAGTGTGACATCATAATATGAACATCTTGACATCAGTTTGTAACCTTCAGCCTTCCTGGTCTTTGACGATTTTGATCATTACCAGTCAGTTGACGCGAGTTTGCAGACGAAATATCGTCGCTACATTGCAATTAAGTACCCTTGCATATCACGCTGATGAAATTCCAGCCCAAAGCAAACCCATCGCGTGATAGCGCTGACCGTCTTAATAGACGTGCCATCAATATGCATTCAAAATTTAAAAGTTTTTTTCGGTCAGACAGTCGACGATGAAAGAATTTCTTCACACACTGTGTTTATAGCACGTGGCTAAAATACATGCACGTGCAAAGTACGCTTTTCATGGATGGCGTAAAAGGACAGCTAACACTCAATTGATTTTGATTTCCAGTGCGATTTAAAGAAGATACATGATCCTGTATATTATTTAAATACATGGTATTGCTTTAAATTGGCTAATTCAGAATTTATGACAATTTAAAAATGTTGCATTTTTAAAGTCATTCAGTGCATACACACGTAGATATACAGTGTCCATTTCAAGTAAAAACAATAAGTTGTGATAGTAGGAATTCAAATAAAGCACGGAATTTCAGTCTGAGCACAGCAAACCAACAATTTTTTAAGAATGGCCAAGCCTTGTTTCCGATGAAATGTTTACGGTATTTTTGTATCAATGATTAACACAGTTGTTCAAAGTGATCTTGATGTGCACGTCACAGGGTATTTCTCTCCCTGCATACATATCTGACGGCCTTACATCCCCTATAAAGGATGGCATACCTTGCCAAAATGAGGTACTGAGGAAGTGCGCTTAAAAATACCAGGATGCGACCAGGGAATTGAACCTGGATCGAGAGCAAGTATACTCACCACTCGTCCACTGCAACTCAATGTAAAGAAGCAAATGATCTTTAGTGACTGAGGGATTGCTGGCTCATAACTATAAGAAAGTTTGGAGCCATTTTAGAATTGGTCTGCCAATGAAAGTTATGAATTACACATTTACAACATAGTGTGAAATATAACTAAACCTACACCTAATTTAAACTAAAAATCATAAAAAAATTATGGAGAAAAATGTAAAAATAAGTGGCGGACAGATTCTAAAGTCTAGCCAAAGATTCTAGAAGCAACATTTTGGGTTGTCATGGCAGCGCTACTCAGTGTAGAAGATTGTATACTGTATTTCATTTGAAATAATGTTATTAACACAAAAAGAGCAAACAGAAAAGGAAAGTTTTACTGTAATTTTAAACATTTGCAATTTAATTTGGGGTGACAACTGCAAATTATATATTCTAAATGAAGTAGTGTTGTTTGTTTCTAGCAACTTTGAGTACATTGATTGTTACACTTGAAAAAGAATAATTGTGATACAGAATAAGTTATTTTCAAAAATGCTTTTTTGTGTTTTATCAACCATATATATTCTATTTTCGGTTTCTTGAAACCAATGTAAATAATTGGTTACTAAGTGAACAGGTGCTTGTTTACCATCCGAGTTCCTTGCCTCTCGTATACGTTTCGTCAAATTGTACATCTGTGATGCTTTCAGCTATCCAATACTCCTGCCGCTCTCCCTTTGGCATATTTGAAAATTGGGTCAAAATCTCTGATTATTAGCGCACAAATTAAACAATTAATTAGCGTAAAATTGCCTGGATGACCCAATTAAGTAAATTGGTCCCCTGTTGTGTTCCGAATAAAAATTGGGAACCAGTTTTATGATTTCCGGTTAATGCCATATCAGTTCGAATGAAATGCGAGTATAACGTTGACGTCGTCTGTTATAGAACAGTTTTTGTTTCAGATGGAATTAATCCGCCAAATAACGACAAAATTACACTAAGCAAATTGTTTATCAAAACTATATCCAGGTGTTCAGATCATATTCTAATGTATATGTGCCAATTAAAATATAAGTTTATTCACGGGGTTCAAACATAACGGTGATTGAATATGCGTAAAATGATTTATGAGCATGTCCAGTTTTGGTGTTTGGCCTGGCTGGTTAAAGCTGTTTAATTGTGTGTTTTGCTTCCAAAGGATCACCTTTATCAGTATTTATTAACATTCACACTAGCGTTCGTTTAGTGCAGTGTGGCGGCTGTAAAAAGTCTCCTCGTGCTACGAATCAGTAGTGTTATTTTTACTGGTCCTTTGGGACCAACGAGCCCAATATAGGTGGCTTTGAAGTAGAATACTGCTTAAGCCGGTGCTAGTGAGCGTGAGAGGTTTTGCTTTTTTCATTACTTCTCATGAACAGACCCAATAAACCGAGTCTGCTGCTTTATTCTCTTATTTGTGTTTTTGCTCCAAAAAGATCACCTTTATCAGTATTTATTAACATTCACACTAGCGTTCGTTTAGTGCTGTGTGGCGGCTGTAAAAAGTCTCCCCGTGCTACGAATCAGTATTGTTTTTTTTACTGGTCCTTTGGGACCAACGAGCCCAATATAGGTGGCTTTGAAGTAGAATACCGCTTAAGCCGGTGCTAGGGGGCGTGAGAGGTGTTGCTTTTTTCATTACTTCTCATGAACAGACTCAATAAAACCGAGTCTGCTGCTTTATTGTCTTAATTGTGTTTTTTGCTCCCAAAGGATCACCTTTATCAGTATTTATTAACATTCACACTAGCGTTCGTTTAGTGCAGTGTGGCGGCTGTAAAAAGTCTCCCCGTGCTACGAATCGGTAGTGTTATTTTTACTGGTCCTTTGGGACCAACGCGCCCAATATAGGTGGCTTTGAAGTAGAATACCGCTTAAGCCGGTGCTAGGGGGCGTGAGAGGTGTTGCTTTTTTCATTACTTCTCATGAACAGACTCAATAAAACCGAGTCTGCTGCTTTATTCTCTTAATTGTGTTTTTTGCTCCCAAAGGATCACCTTTATCAGTATTTATTAACATTCACACTAGCGTTCGTTTAGTGCAGTTTGGCGGCTGTAAAAAGTTTCCCCCATGCTACGAACCAGTAGAGTTATTTTTACTGGTCGGTCCTTTGGGACCAACGAGCCCAATACAGGTGGCTTTGAAGTAGAATACCGCTTAAGCCGGTGCTAGGGGGCGTGAGAGGTGTTGCTTTTTTCATTACTTCTCATGAACAGACTCAATAAAACCGAGTCTGCTGCTTTATCGCTTAGTGTTTTTTGCTCCCGAAGGATCACCTTTATCAGTATTTATTATACTTAAGAAATAGAACATCATTTACGGTGAATTATCGTGTAATATATCACGGCTTGTAGTTCAATTGTAAACAATAATTTACTTATTTCTAATACGCCTAAAATGTGAAAATAACGCACACATCTGAAATCTTCGCATTGCTTTGCTTATTCTCCTAACGTTGCAAACGTTACAGTGATATCTTTCGCATTGCATTGCTTATTCTCCTAACGTTGCAAACGTTACAGTGATATATCGTTGAATATAACGAGATATTTTAAACTAGGCTATATATTGCGGGTGTATTAGAATGTGTCTATAGAGTTTGGATTCTCAACGTATGTAATAAGTTATATATCTCGTCGTTGGGTAGTTTCGATTCTTACGGATGGCGGGAGGTGTACAGTACTGGTTCTACCCAGGTAAAGTAGGTGGTCTGCCTCCACCACAAAAACAGACTAAAAAAAACGACCATCATACTATAACATAACATGTGCTAAAAATGGCGTAAAACACCATAAAAGCAAACTGTTGCTGGTGGGATAGCCACTTTAAATGAAAGAGGAAATGCCTTGGATCATTTTTGCCTCGTAAATGAGCTTATTGAAACTATTCAGTTCAATACTGTTATTTTACATGTGTATTGCCTTACACAAGACTAGTGATGAATATAATTATGATGACCATTCTGCGTTGATATAAGCGATTTAAAAGAACTAGTAACCCTCCATTTATTATTTATTGGACATACAGTATCCACACTCCCTATCATTTTGTTTACACATTTCCCCAACAATTCAAAATCGTCCCGACTTTTAGTAGTCGCCGTGAAATGGCCGCAAAAAAACGAAACGTGCATGTCAGCTGGAATGCGAAAAGACGATAGAACGAAAAGACGACAGAAAGAAAAGAGACAAAAAGAAAAGACGAAAAGATGTCACATGCAGCGCGAAAAGACGACATAACGACATAACTAAAAATGAACGATTAGATGCGAAAAGGCGACAGAAGGCTACACGAAATAACGAAAAGACGACAATATAACATGTCGTCTTTTCGCGGCTGAAGGACTCACACCACTATTATCTCCCTTGAATACTCGTGCCCTACAGATGAAGGAGGTAGATAAAAAAAACAAGTTCGCTTTTCTACATTTTACAGGATACATTGATTTATCTTTACCAGGTTCTAAATATACAGCATTTTAAGAAGAGATCACAGAAAAATGCATGTTGATATAAGATTTCTAGCTAATTCTGCCTCATTTTACACATCATGGGTCTAATCTCCACGGGGTTGTATTTTTGTCTAAATGTTGATAGGTGTGAGTGACGCAAACACGGAATTAAAAAAAGTTCAATCTGGTAAATATTTGTTAAAAGTTAATAACATGCAGATATTGGATCAATGAAGAATTTAAGCATAAATACATGTTGCAAAATCTTTTTTATCTGTATGCCACGAACAAAAACATTACAATGGGACCCTATGGAAAATTAATTGTGGTGTGAGACGTTAAGTGTCGTCTTTCCGCATGGCGTTCTGTAGTCTTTCTATAGTCTGTAATCGACACTTTCTCACAGCTCGAGCTTTAGGAAGTACGTGCACTAGTAATACACTAGAATGCAACACAATGATAGAATTTATAGTATGTGTGTACATAATTATTATGGCAGTTGGAATGAACTTTGAAACAGTTTAATTCGGATGATCGATCGGGAATAATCGTAAATAACCGGAAATTTCCGAAGCTTGCGAGTTTTAAAACAAAATGAAGTTGATGGCACAGCGTTAATTTATCATTGCGCTAATTTTTTACTGCGCTAAATATTGTTTACAATATTCATTGTCGGCACGTGTGAACGATTTATAGGTAGTTGGAAATTTTTTATCTGTTGATAAATACTGACCGGCATTATGTAAAGCATTGCTCCCTAACTTTTGAAGGATTGCCATTTCACACGAAATAAATTAAATGACGTGCACACAGGACTTGACATAACTAGTTCAGATATATAAGGTTTAAAGTGACATGATCTGACCTTATCGTGAATTAATGAAAACCACCAATGACCCCTTATCGGAACCCATTGAAGCCAACACCAAAACTAGACCGCGTTTCAAATTTTACTTAATGGTATGATCGGTTTAATATGAAACACTCCTAAAGATTTAAAAGCCTATCTAATCAGTCACACTACCTGACCTTAAAATTTCCAAAGGAGTTGAAAGTCGTCGCTTTTGGTCCCCAAGAACGCTATCGTTGTTCATGACATGCGATGATGAAATATTGCCTAGACTGCCCTTTATGACCATTTGGACAGTTTTTAGATTAAAAACAGACTTAATAATATTATTAGGTATGTAGGTTAGACCGTTTGTGCCAATGACCGACTGTTTTAACTTTAAGTTTGAACTCTACTATCCAAAAAGGACGGAACATTTAATTAAAAGAGTTTGCTTTTCGTTGTGTTGCTGTTGTTGTTCTTATTGTAAAATGGAATGAAGGATAATTGTTCATCGCTTTTTGCCTGTTTAATTGTAAATTGTTTTTTCCAAATGCTTCTTTGTTGTTGCTAATTTTTGGGGAAAGCCATATCAACATTATTCCATTTTAAGCGATATCGACAATTTAACTTTCGATATCGACAACAATTTCGCGATTTGAAAATTGAATAGCCGATATATCATATCATTAAATAGCGATTTCAACAATTATTAGGCGATATCAGACATTGATATCAAAACTGAATTGTCGATATCAATTATTCAATTTCCGAATTGTTTTGATAGGGATATAAGCAATTGAATAAACGTTATCAAATATTAAACTGATTTTCTGATAATTTAAAAACGATTTTCTGATAACAAGATTGTTTTAAACCTATAACTAATCTTAATTTCATTGTACATAAAGGGTTATTTTTAAATAGCTATCCCGCCAACAACAGCCACATTTTACAAAATCGGATCGACCGTTTTAAAGTTAAGTTTGCATTCTACCATCCAAAAAGGGCGGAAACATTACTTAAAAGAGTTTGCTTTTCATTGTGTTGTTGTTGCTGTTGTAAAAGGCAATGAAGGATACTTTTCCACCGCTTTTTGCTTTTGTGTAATTGTGAAATGACTATTACCAAATGCTTATTGTTTGTTGCTAATTTGTATGGCTAGCAATATCAACATTTGGCAAGCCGTGTCAACATTTATTCGTTTTTAAGCAATATCGAATTAATTTTGAAATCTACAATTATTTTGCGATTTGAAAACTTCAGTGATTTACCAATATCAATCACTAAATAGATTTAGCGATTCAACAATTATTAGGCGATATCAAACATTGAATTATACATTGATATCAAAACTTAATCGATATCAGAATACCATTGTCATTTTTAATATCAATACTGAATACATTTCCGATATCGCAAACTGAATTATTGAAATCACAACGTTTTTATATAGTGGTACCAGAAAATTGGCGCCACCATTACGTTTAAAATGGCTGAAGTACCCACAACGATTTTTAGATCACAATTGATGGAAAAACGTGAGATATGTTAGTCTGCTCATTTTTTTCTATTTTATTATCCCCCACCGAAGGCGAGTGGTTATATGGTAATGATAGGCTTCCGTGCGTCCGTCTGTCACACATCCGCTTAATTACTACTACATTATGAAACAGGAAGTTGCATTATGATGTCTGGGAGCGCACATGCGTTTCGGTTGAATGGTTTGGATGGTATGACACTATTTTGGTCGTATTGCACTGGTATTTGAGGATTGTAGGAATTTGGTTGTATTGCAGGATTTTGGTGGTATTGCATTATTTTAGTGGCATTGCAGGGTTTTTAGTGAAAATCGTTCCGCTCAACTTAGGACTACATTTTTCATTCCATTTTCATGAAACTTAGTTGGAAGCATCAGCATGCTGTCAGGGCGTTCCGGTTGAATGAGTTGACTGAATTATTATAATCATCGTTTTTTCCTACGATTTCGGTAGACAGTATATAATAATATAATTATAATCTCTCCATTCATATAATAATTTTTCCGTCTCATTGGTTACATTCTGCTCTGAAAGTTTGTTAATATTATACTTGCCACTTGCAACTTGATCATAATCTCCCCAATCCGGCGGTTATAATAAAAACCTCAGCATTATTATAATTTACAACATACATATACTTCACACATTATTGTATCCGTTGTGTTTATGCTTGGCAATACGAATCTAGTTCGCAGTTATAGGGTGGGATGGGTGGGGGGGGAGTATGAAAGCATGTTGTGGGGTTGTATTATTGCTGAAAATATGAATAAACATTGAAGTGAAAACACACCCGCGCGCACGCACCCACGCACACACAGTGGTTTGTTAATGACCAACTATTCAGATAACGACACCCATCGAGATATGAATTGGTCCTATGGCATGTATATAATGTGAAAGAGGGGGAGAATATGACTATGCCTTCTAATTCAAAATTTAATTCCTCTTCGTCAATGGACTGAACTTATTTATGAATGCACATATTGTTTTAATTACATCGATAATGATCCATATATGGTCACATCGACTTGAATTCAGGTGAGTTGTTATTGCCGTTGTTTTTAAGTTAAGATTTCCGCACAACTTTTAGCCCATAATCTCATATGTTCAACCTAACTCTGATTGGTTATTCTGTTGATATCAGACTCCTTATCAATGCATAATGGTAACGCTACAACTTACTGGAAACGTCCACTCCAGTTCAGTAATTAAACTACCACGCATTTAATAAATCACTGCAAATAGTAGTTGTATAGCAGTAAATAGTGTATTAGGAAATAAATATAATTATCTTTCAAATGGCATATACGTTTTGGTTGGCTTTATTCATTTTATCTATAATCAGTAAGTATATATTTCTGTTTGCCAGTAACATTTAAAAAAAAAAGTGCGTTTATTTATAATATATGAAATAGAAACAACAGTCGCTAAAAAGGTAAACTATGTTATCTCAAATTATCTGAACGTGTGTGGGTTTTTTTCTGGGATTTATATGAGAATTCATGGTTTATAAATAACTTATATGAATAAGTATTATCTAAAGACACTGCAATACAAGTGAAGCCTAAAAAGGACAAAATATGCGAATACCTGAATAAATTGCATTAGTTACCATTTCTAAAATATTCACTAAATTATACAAGCATTGTTATTATAATGTTGAAATATACAACTTACAATATAGCATTTGCTGTCATCTTTGGTTGTGAACATGCTTGTATAACCGAAACAAATACGGAATTTAATGACTAAATGTACTGTTAATTATTTTAGATGATTATTAATTAAATAACATTACCAGCATTAATGCATCTTTTATTTAGTACCATTTTTGAATAATATAGCAATGTTGCTTGTTGCATATTCGTTTCTATTACTATATGTATTATAACTCGTTTTATTACAGTCCCTATCTCTCCACCAACAGACACATTTTACAACGTTTGTTCATCGTGACTAAACCTACTGACGACGAAGGATATATATATATATAAAACTTTAATATTTTGAGAATACAAACTCTACAGACACAGTATAAACGGCTTTAACCAGCCAGGTAAAATCCCAAAACTGAAGCGTCGAATTAAGAATTACCAACTTATAATTCATTTTAAGCATATTCAGTCATGGGTATTTTAAGAACCCATGAATAAACCTTTGTTTGTAACTGGCACATATACATTATTTTATGACCTGAACACTTGGATAGAGTTTTGACAAACGGGTTTGTGGTGTAATTTTGGCGTTATTTAGCGGGTTAGTTTCATTATAGAAACGACATGTTTGAAACAAATAGCTCATTGTTATCTAGTTACGGATCGATATCAAGAACTTCACACGACGGACATTTCAAATATGTATAAAATATACTCAGTTGCAAAAGAAACTGGACATGTTTGAAATTTTACTTTACATCCTATCCTCTTTATCAAGCGACAGTCCCTTTATGATTTGATTTATTGAAAAACAAATGACAACATGATATTGGCAATGGAATGATAAAAACTTTGGCACCAAACATGGCATATTTATTTTGGAATTTGTCAATTTAATTTTAAAACAACTTTATAGAATTAAATCTAAACAAAACTCAGTGTCCACTTTCTTTTGCAACTGAGTATAATACAAAACACATGCTGCAACGTCTTTCAACATTTTAAAATACGCTGTAATGTAGAGGTGAAAATATATTTTGGCGAGTGCTCCGATAAGAGAAACCCTTCAATAACTAGCGAGTGTACTTTTAGCCTAGCTTAAAATGCATAACGAATAGAGTGGCTGAGTGGAGTGGCTGAGTGGATAGAACGAACAGAGTGGCTGAGTGGATAGAACGAACAGAGTGGCTGAGTGGATAGAACGGACAGAATGGCTGAGTGGATAGAACGAACAGAGTGGCTGAGTGGATAGAACGGACAGAATGGCTGAGTGGATAGAACGAATAGAGTGGCTGAGTGGATAGAACGGACAGAATGGCTGAGTGGATAGAACGAACAGAGTGGCTGAGTGGATAGAACGGACAGAATGGCTGAGTGGATAGAACGAACAGAGTGGCTGAGTGGATAGAACGAACAGAGTGGCTGAGTGGATAGAACGAACAGAGTGGCTGAGTGGATAGAACGAACAGAGTGGCTGAGTGGACAGAACGAATAGAGTGGTTGAATAGAACGATGACTCCGGTGATGACAGGTTTGATTCTCACGTGCGCCACTACGGTTATTCGCTGTCCGCGAGCAAGACACACTCCTTAGTATCGTCAGTCAGGCGAGATCCTTTGTATCGGTGTCTATAATGAAATAACTATAGATTGTAGGGTACGGTTCCCGTACGGTTGCCGGAACCCTATGCATATTCCCCCCTCTCTATGGGTTAGTTCTTAATGAGCAATCATTCATGTATTCAATCACGTTATGTTGTAAGTAACGTGTTGTGATATGCTTAATACCATTACAGATAGATCCTCTGCAACCATCAGTTGCTCGTTCGATTCCGGACTCTGCGGTTGGCATAGTATGAGCCCATCCCGGATACAGTGGAGAAATAACTCTGGTCCGACTGCCGACTTTACGTCGGGTCCCCACAACGACCACACTTGTCAAAGTGAGTGACATCTTGATTATTTTTCACTTTATCGTGCCATTCAGTAACATGCTTCACTTTCCCTGTGTATGGAAAATGGCGTTCAGTAATAGGTACTATGTTTCATTTACAGTGCCGCCCAGTAACTATGCTTCATGCACAGTATGCTTCATGTACAGTGCCGCTTAGCAACTATGATTAATGTACAGTGCCGCTCAGTAACTATGATTAATGTACAGTGCCGCTCAGTAACTATGATTGATGTACAGTGCCGCTAAGTAACTATGCTTCATGTACAGTGCCGCTCAGGAACTATGTTTCATGTACAGTGCCGCTAAGTAACTATGCTTCATGTACAGTGCCGCTAAGTAACTATGCTTCATGTACAGTGCCGTTAAGTAGTTATGCTTCATGTACAGTGCCACTAAGTAACTATGGTTGATGTACAGTGCCGCTCAGGAACTATGCTTCCTGTACAGTGCCGCTAAGTAAATATGCTTGATGTACAGTGCCGTTAAGTAGTTATGCTTCATGTACAGTGCCGCTAAGTAACTATGATTGATGTACAGTGCCGCTAAGTAACTATGTTTCATCTACAGTGCCGATAAGTAGTTATGCTTCAGGTACAATGCCGTTAAGTAGTTATGCTTCATGTACAGTGCCGCTAAGTAACTATGATTAATGTACAGTGCCGCTAAGTAGCTATGCTTCATGTACTGTGTCGCTCAGTAACTGTTTCATTATAGCTGTAGACTTTTTGTCTGATCTTCACCAAACTTGTTGAGGATGTTAATATCAATAAAAGCTCGAAGTTTGAAAACCTGCCAACGAGCTGACCATATCTGATTCCCTTACATCCCTATCCTCCCATACCCGCCTCCGCCCCACCCTATCCCCATTGCTTTAAAATTCAAACTCGGGCTATAGAGGAAAGCGTGGATACATTCAAAAACTAGCCATGTCGGAATAGAAACAGCAACGTTATGGGTCTTGCTTGAGTTATTTAAAAAGCTAAACCTTGCTTGTTAACACTCTAGCTCCTTCATTTTTTATCCGGTATTTACCAAACTTGTTCAGAATGTTAATAGCTATGAAAGCTTGGATATGTTTGAAAAAGCCATGTTGGACTTATACCCATGACTCTCCATTGCCCCTGTCTCCTTTGCCCTTTTTAATAAGTTACCTAGTCATAGAAGAAAGCATGGATACAAACATCTAGCTATGTCGGGATAGAATGAGCATTGTAAGGGCACTTAAAACAAGTTAAAAAAAGCCTTAAAATAGTACAGGCATTGCGATACAGGCATTATATGGCCTCTTATCTTGATTTTGATTTTAGTCAAAACTGAGGGTATATGTAACATGTTAGGGCATCTGCGGTTTCTTTAAATTAAGTTAAATTTACTCGAGTTGAATACATGCGTTACAGTTCAAACTTGCTGACGAATCTTCAACAGTATTTGTGTTTTCAATACTGACCATTACATTATACATAGTCTGAACATGTTTCACTCAACAACAAAAACATCCTCCTATAAGTACAACAACATCCTACTATCAGTACAAAAACATCCTACTCTAAGTAAAACAATCTACTATCAGTTCAACAACAACTTACTATCAGTACAAAAACATCATACTATCAGTACAAAACACCTTACTATCGGTACAACAACCTTCCATCAGTACATCAACAACCTAATACCAGAACAACAACACCATATTATCAGTACAACAACAACAACAACCCACTATCAGTATAAAAGCACCATACTATCAGTACAACATCCTTATATCAGTACAACAACATCATATTATTAAAACAATAACACTATTCTACTATCAGTACAACAACCTTCTATCAGTACAACAACATACTATCAGTACAACAACCTGTTAGTATCAATAGAAACAACACCTTACTACTAGTATCAGTAAAACAACATCCTACTCTCAGTACAAAAACAGCCTTCTATCATAACAACAACACCATATTGTCAGTACAACAACATGCTACTATCAGAACAACAACATCCTACTATCAGTACAACAACATATTATCAGTACAACATCCTACTATCAATACAACCCCATCATACTATCAGTACAACATCCTACTATCAATACAACCCCATCATACTGTCAGTACAACATCCTTCTATCAGTACATCAACATCCTACTATCAGTACAACAACATCCTACTATCAGTACAACAATCTTCTATCAGTACAACAACAACATACTATCAGTACAACAACACCATTATACTTGTATCAGTACAACAACATCCTACTCTCAGTACAAAAACAGCCTTCTATCAATAAAAAATAACACCCTTCTATCATTACGACAACTCCATCTTGTCAGTACGACAATACCAACCAAATTTTCAGTACAACAACATCCTACTATCAGTACAACAACACCATACTATCAGTACAACAGCATATTATCAGTACAACAGCGTTCTACTATCACTACAGCATCCTACTATCAGTACAACATCCTACTATCAATACAACCCCATCATACTATCAATACAACAACATCCTACTATCAGTAAACCACCATCATACAATCAGTACAACAACATCCTACTATTAGTACTACAACTATCATACTATCAGTACAACAACATCCTACTATCAGTACACCACCATCATACTATCAGTACAACAACATCATAATATCAGTACTACGCTATCATACTATCAGTACAACAACATCCTACTATCAGTAAACCACCATCATACAATCAGTACAACAACATCCTACTATTAGTACTACAACTATCATACTATCAGTACAACAACATCCTACTATCAGTACACCACCATCATACTATCAGTACAACAACATCCTAATATCAGTACTACGCTATCATACTATCAGTACAACAACATCCTACTATCAGTACACCACCATCCTACTATCAGTACAACAACATCCTACTATCAGTACACCACCATCCTACTATCAGTACAACAACATCCTACTATCAGTACTACACCATCATACTATAAATTGCTATACAGTTGTTTGGTAACAAGTACATCGGCGACTGATTTCATCATATTACTGTTACATACATCGTGTTACTGTTTATGTTAATGCGGTTTTTAATGAAAAGACATGCTATATAGGACTGGATATCTTCGTATGTATTGACTAGGCTTGCCTTATTTGAATGGAATCGGGTCAATCTAACCGAATAACGACCTTTATCATGTTTATCTTTATATATAAACTAGATTTATATCGACACATAAAAGAAAGTGAAAGATACAGAGATAACTTTCATTTTAATCACTTTGAAATTATCAAACAGTCTGTGTTATTATTGACCTATACTAAAATATAAACGGTTTAACGTTGGTATATGACTATTTCAGGTATATAGCCTCTAACTATCCAAGGTGAGATTGTGTCTGAGTATAAGGGCCAAGAAGGCCTTAGTGGTAGAGCGCTGGACCGAGGATTTGTTGTGTCCCTGAGCAAAACGCTTTATTTGCTCTGTACTGGTTATACCAAGGAAGACATCGAGAGTTATTAAAACAAGGAAATCGGTAGAACCGGTGGATGCTCATTACTTGGTCGTGCACATAAATCCATATGCATGTTAATATAAAATTATTTAGAGGTTAATAAACATCAACTAATGATGTATACACTGAACACAATTACCATTGGTCACCTGTGTTTCATGGATATAATTTGAAAACAAACGAGACATGAATGTAATTTAATAATATATTGCATTACACAATTTAAATCACATATTTGCTGAAATATGTATTGCAAAATTGCTTGACATAGTTGGCTTCTAGCATGTGTCGGGTTGTTCTAGCAACATGACACGGGGCAATGTTTTCAGCTAACGACATCCCACAATACCTCCAGCACTGCATGGTGTGACTTTTGGCTTTACGGATGTTACATCTTATACCTTTCTTATGTTTGACTCAGTTTGTCTTTTACTGGGACCATACACCGCTGGACATGGAATTATGACTGTAAGAGTAGCATATCCACCGCCATATGCATGCCATCTTAGGGATGGTTAAAATTCTGTACTATTGATTTTATGAATATTGAGTTCTGCTCAGCCAGGGACTAGGGGGCGTGAACGGTAGCAAGCATATTTCACTACCGTTCATGAACAGTCTCAATCAAACCGAGACTGGAATATATCGTATTTATCGTGTTCGGCCGTTTCCAAAGGTCCACTCTTATACTCTTTTGCAATCAAACTTTCAGCAAGTATGTGAATTGAAATGTTTCATACGTTAGATTTTAAATTACATTTATGCCTTGTTTATTTTCCAATTTTATCCATACAGTAGAATCCAGGTGATCAATGACAAAGTTTGTTCAGTATATAGTTTCTTTAAAATACAATTATTTCAATCATTATATAACACCAGTATTTGATTGTTTTAGAAAATAGTGGTATGTGCGATGGATATTTAAATAATTTCCCATTCACACCAACGTTACTGGCAGAACCCTTCATTTTATATATTTGTTTGCACAATTTCAGATGCGACCTTTCTAAAGCTTTTGATTTAGTAAATCCCCAATATCTCACTGGCGTATTTACGGACCAAAAATGCGTCGAACAACTAACAAAGCGCAAGAGGCTTAAGATTAAATTCTCTTGTGTAAATTAGTAACGTATTACATCCCATTAAACATTTTCCGTTAATATTTCATGGTTTAACACAGACGTACCAGTATAGTTAATTGCGTTAGGGCTCCTAAAATCTTTGAAATCATTTACCACCTCCAACTGAGTGTCACCGTATGTCTATTATTCGCCATCTTTATCTTAATACTACTGACAATGTTTGTCTTAATTGTATTTACTTCTGGTTTCCATACATAACAATTATATTTACTTCTGGTTTCCATACATAACAATTATATTTACTTCTGGTTTTTATACATAACACTTTTCGGGCAATAACTGCCGAATGTGTTTCAGCTCGGCAGATGATCTTCCTATATGTACCATGAGCAAAAACAACTAGAATGAGACGAATATCGTCGTTTTCGATGTTGTTATTTCTACTTTTTTTTCGAATACTTTGTCTGTTTAAAAAAGAGTATGATAATGGACCTTTGGAAACGGCCGAGCAAGACACATACGAAATATTGCAGTCTCGGTTTGATTGAGACTGTTCATGAGCGGTAGTGAAATATGCTAGCTACCGCTCACGCCCTCTAGCCCCGGGTTGAGCAGAACTCAATAGGCAATTTTAGGTTATATCGGGTGTCAGGTGATTTTCCTATTAAACCCATATTATCAGTAAAAACATTAAAATGAGACAAATATCGTCGAAAGTTACATAAGCTTGCATGTACAATTTTAAATCATCAATGACATGTTCAAACCTTATTGTCGATATAACCTCCCTTTGTCTTAAACCGACCAAGTATATGAAAAAAAATCAGAGTAGGAATAACAACATCGAACCCATGATTATCCTCGATGTGTACATACTTTGTTTAATACGTCACACGTTTCCTTTGACCAATACTTTTAATAACGTGTATCACAACGCATTTGTATCAATGCTGTCTTTTTTCATATCAACAAATGCACAGTACAGTCTCATATTTTCGCGTTATGTTGTTCGTGTAACCGACATAAGAAAAAACCGTTTGTTCGCATTAATTGTCCTTTCTCTTTTAAAATAAAAACATTTATTTACTCAGCCGCCCATTTGTCCAGTCATTCAAACACATTTTTTTTGATTTAATGAAAAGCTTTTTTCCCCAGATTACAAAGGCCAATACATCCACATTCCAGGCAGTAATTTCCGACCGAATGAATCAGCGGTTTTAAAAAGTGAAGCGGTATTATTAAGCCAAGCCAGCTTTCTGACGTTTTGGTATGTTATGAACGGTTTAGGTGTAGGGGTTCTTAAACTTGAACGAGTTCAGGGTAATGCTTCAAAAGTATTATGGACAAGGTCGGGACGACAGAGTAAACAATGGAACCAGGCTTCGGTACTGGTTAAACCGGGAAATATCAGCTTCCAGTTTTCAGCGAATGTCAGACTTCCGTACGGAAGTGACGTGGCTTTGGATGACATAGTGCTGCAGTCGGAATCTCGAAGTAAGTAAAGTGTGACGTTATACACTTTTTTATTGCAAAATCTTTATAGATAAAATCCACAAAATGCTTTCCCTTACAAACATAAGACAGCATATTTGGAAGTATCCGTTAATTGATTAATTTTAACAGAAGTTAAAGGTTCATTCATGATGTGTCACTGCATACTGTCAATAAAGTTAATGCTGTGAATTATAAGACTGTATTTTTGCTTGGGGCGCTTGTTTCATCCAGGTTGTTTCAGGTTTTTCTGCAGTAACACAAGCAATTTAAATAATACGTACATGTTATATATCATTACAACTGACAATTTTAGTGGTAAATAAAACTATTTTACTTTTGAAAATCGGTTGAAAAATAAATATTTTACAGCCAAAATGATTTTTTGATGGGGCTTTTCCTATGTAAAGAAATATAAAATGATCGGACAGGGAAAGCAGCATTCAAGGAGGACAGTCAACCACAAAACACAGAAACAAACACGCAAACAGACAAACAAGAAGACAAAAGTAACAATAAATGCAAACGACATCACAAACACAAAAGGTTTGACAATAGGGCTACTGCTTTGGAACGGTCAGTGGCAAAGTAGGCCACTGGGGGTTTAACCCGGTTGTAGGTTGCACCAAACCTCACACTTACCCTACTGTCATACCATTAAAACAGGACAGTGTAAATAAAGAAATCCCCGCCATGATCTAATCTCTAACCAACTAGGCAGCATCAATAGGCAATATAAGTAAAACACAAATATGCTCGTGTAAATACAATACAAAAAAACAATAGCCTAGAAACCACAATGAAGGTACTCAATGACTTGGCAGGAGCCAGAGCAACAAGAGAATAAACCATTAAGGACACGACAAGAAAGATCATAGACAAACATCAAACGCCACCGTCCCAATGGGCTTTAGGTAGGCGTCATCATAGGGTCCACAGTCTGTCGGTCATTGTACAATTAAAGAGGAAAGCATAGTGGCGAACTGTAAAAGGGTCCACCACCAACCATGCAGTACGTTGCAAAATGATAGGTCATAACCTCTTTTGATACGCTTTTTAACAAGTTTAACAAAGATAGTATGAAAGTGATCATGACCAAGAATCTTACGAAGTTTATAAATCACATCACCATAGAAGTCAGGTTGTGATAGTCCTTGTCGCAGAAGAGTCCTTAAATTACTTTTATAATTGGAAAGAAGATCAGGGTTACGATAATAAAATGTTGCAAAGGTTTTACGAAGTTTATGGTAACGGTAACACTGATTGAGTAGCTTTTTAGTTATACAAAGATTACGAATATTAAAGTACAAGCTCTTGAAAAACGATTAAGCTGAGACACATACACCCCATAAGAAGTTGCTCGGGGAACATCCCCATCCAAGTGGGATAATTAACAATGTCAAAATTAAAATCATCTCTCTTGTCATAGATTTTGCTAATTATTTCACCATTTTCAATCGAGAGATCTAAATCAATGAAAGAAGCGTTATTATCAGATATATTAGCTTTGTTAAGCTGAAGTTCTTTAGGATAAATATTATTAACCATAGTTGGAAAGAAAGGGTTGTCAATGTTCAATATGTCATCCAGATACCGAGAGGGTGTCATTAAAGCTTTCAATAATATCTGCCTGGGTAGCTGGTGAAAGACTCAACATGAAATCTCTTTCAAAGCAAAATAAAAACAAATCTGCGACAAGGGGTGCACAGTTCGTACCCATAGGGATACCAACAATTTGTCTATAAACGGCGGTTCCATACCTGACGAAAATATTATAACAGGATAGATGAGTGCTTCACAGACTTCATAGCATGTCCACATAGTATAATTGTCTAAACTGCCGTTAGTAAAAAACGCTTTAATATTATTACATGCCAAAAATGTAGTATTTTCTCTAGCGAATGTTTTTTGAATAAGAGAAATTAGCTTGTCTTTAATAAGGTGATTTGGTAAGGTTGTATATAGTGTAGGAAGTCATAAGTGCTTATAAATGAAACTTGACCTTTATTGAAAATTTTATCAAGAACGTCTCCTGAATTTTTTATAGACCAAAATAAATTAATCCCAGAGTTTTCATAAGTTTTATCACAATATAGTTTAACGTGATCTTTAACGGCAGTAAGACACGAAGTTAAACGTTTGGAGATGTTCGTTGTGGTGCAGGCACTAGAAATGGAAATAAAGCGAGCCTTATACGGATATTTATATAATTTAGGAATCCAGTACATAGTAGGCAGTTTATTTTGCTTATCGTTTACACCAGCCTTGAAAGTTGTGCACCGAGTAATATGTGCGGAAACAACATAATCTTCAGTAGAATTAAATTCCTTGTTGGTGGGACAGCAGAAAATTAAGAAATGTCAAATAACTTCGGAAATACTTCATATTTTGCTATAACACTTTCAGGTGTCTTAATTTACTAATATCCAACAATTTAAAATCATTTTTGGATAAAAGTTCTAAAAAAAAATATTTTTCCATTTTTATAAATCCTTTTTTTCATGCAGTAGAATTTTGCATTGAAACTGACCCATCAAAAACAACTTTCGCACATGAATGTTTTATTTCTCAACCGTTTTTGAAAAGTAATGTATTTGTATTTACCACTAAAAATGTCAGTTTCACTGATATACAGCTTATTAAGGTAGCAGATTATCTTTTTCTTAAAAGTCCAAAAAACCGGAAACAAGCGCCTCAAACAATAGTTAATATTTCAGAATAAATATATCAATATTATGTAGCTGTAATAAACTGAAGCATATACATAGTTATATTCTCAAATAAGAAGGGTTAACTCTTTAAAAAAGAGAGCAAACTTTGCATGCATATTGCTTGGACAGCAAACATCGTGTTTTGTTAATACTGTTTGGTACATTTTAGACACTTGTCTAGTTAATAATGTTAACATTCTCATTCGCAAATGAAACATTTTACAGCACCAGGTCTACTAAACTGTGGTTGCAGTTTTTCCCCTTACTAAACATCTAATGATTGTGGTAACCTTAACCATTATATATCCAATGTTTCTCATATTCAGGTGTTGACAAGACCAATTGCACACTACCACCGACAACACCACCACCAACAACACCAACTCCACCAACAAAGCCAACTCCACCAACAACCACTCCAACAACTCAAATAACCAAAGTTAGACCGACTGGGTCATCGAACACAATGAACAACCAATCGACGTGTAGCAGCCTGCCGGCTAAAGTAACAAAATTGTCCGGCTCTTGTGACTTTGAGAAAAATGTATGTGGGATCACAATAATTGCGAATAATTCAAATAGTGGAACAACATGGATTAGAACGAACAAAATAGACGGATTTGATGATCAGGCGATAACTGGTCATTTTGAAAATGGTACGTACAGTTAGCATACAATTTCAGTTATTCTTAATACTTGTGCTTGAATGCTTTTTACGTTTTTATGTAGGAGTTATAACATATAAACATTGTATTTAATGACCTATACACAACTAGTTATTATTTAATTCCAGACACCAGAACCAACGGTGGGTATGTGCTTTTCCAAAACGGAGGTTGGTCCATTTTTTCAAATCCAAAACATATAGCAAGCTTGGAAACTCCACCCATATATGAAAATAAACGTATGCCTCACGTTCTGGTCAAATATGCCGGTCGAAATATTCCAACCTGAGAGTTCATGTGAAAGATTACACTGGTAGTTTGAAAGAAATTTGGAAACGAGATATGAATTCTCTAACTTCGTTTACCGGTTGGCAAGTTACTTCCATAGCTGTTTCAGAGGACGCACCTTTCACGGTAATTTTGATAGAAAATTCCTACTTTTTATGGGTCGTGTCGGCCTTAGTTAAAACTAATTTAATTAAAACTTGAATTTTCGTATGGTTTATTTCAGTGTCAGAAAGTGAACGTTATTATAACACATGATTGAGAATCTCATTTGAAAAATTACAAAACAATTATTGATTGGAAGTAGTTTTTTTGCCAGAACGGAAAACATATTTGGAGATCGCACAACTTTGCTGTGTATAATGCATAACTTGACTAAAATCTGACTGATTAACAAATGAAATAAAAGTAGGTGTACAAGTCGAGAACAGGAAATGTAGCTTTCAGAACACAGTGAATCAAACACACGCCGGTAACAATCACCAATTTCAATGTTAATAAGATACAAGGATAAACGAAAGCAATGCTCTTGTTAGCGGAATATAGTGAGAAGCATATAGCGCTATTTATTGTGAATGAAACCTATGTTTTCAGATTGTGTTCCAGACTTACAAACAATTACTATGTAGCTAGAGTTGGCTATCGATGACATCGTAATCATGGGGACAATTGCGACGAATAGCAAAGCAACACCAGTATCTACACACACAGAAGCATTTAGGACAACTACTGCAAACGCAGTGTCGAACCGTACGGAATCAACAGAACATGCAATCATTGGTGACAGATCCTTCAAACCATATATCAAACACCCTTACTCCCGGACGAAATGACAGTCGACCATGATACCACACACTACTGCAATAACAGTTACGACATCAAAGGGACACTCTACATATGCAGTTACGAACAATGAGACAAAGCCTATAACGACCTACAACGATAACAGCTTCACCTACCACTACAAAGAAGCTACCCAGCATCTTACAAAAACGGATCAAACTCCACCTACGAGCACAGAGACAAAGAAACCAGTTGTTCTTCCGACAAAGAAGCCGGGCGACACGGATTTGGGTAAAAATGAAAAACAGAATCAAAACTATTGTTTGGGGCGCTTGTTTCAGCCAAAGGTTTTTCGGACTTTTCAAAAAAAATCAATTAATAACTTTCAATATTTTAAGTGGTAAATAAAAATTGCTTACTTTTCAAAATTGGTTGAGAAAAAAAAAAAAAAAAGGTTACATGCGAAAGTTGTTTTTGATAGGGCTTTTTTTAAAATTCTGCATCAACAATTAGATTTCTTTTTTTTTATTTGTATCTAGAAATGGTTTTAATGTGTTGGGCAAATGTAGACATCCTGAAAGTTATAAAGCAAACTATTGAGGCTAACTAAGGTTATTTGCGATTTCTTAATTTTCTGCTGTCCTTACAACAGGGAGTTTACATTCGGGGAAAAAGCCCATCACAAACGCATTTTGGCTGTAAAATATTTATTTTTCAACCGATTTTCAAAATTAAGCCATTTCAAATGATATATAATTTATGTGCATATTTTTAGAATTCCTCATGTTATTGCTGATAAACCTTTGGCTGAAACAAGCACCCCGAACAATAGTCGACAAACTCGTCCACTACAGTAGTATGTCGGTGGATGAGGGCGGGGGTCCGATAGGCGGTCTTCTAAGAGTCATATTTATAGCAATCATAATACATTTTATGCTTACTAATTTGAAACGTCAAACTGTCGCTAAGAAACTCAGAGATAAATAAATACCACGAGGGATAAAATATTGCTGGTTACACAAGCATAACTGAATTGTAAACTCTTAAAATGGACATAATTGCCTAACGGGAAGTCGTCAAATGAAATTACGGTGTCTATACGAAATAACTATATTACCCATTCGACACTTAGACATATTTCACAAATATATTTTGGCGGGAGGTGTACAGTACTGGTTTTACCAAGGAAAAGTGGGTGGTCTGCCTCCACCACAAAAAATCGACCGTCATATATAACCTTACATGTGTTGAAAATGACGTAAAATACCATGCAAACAAACAAACAAACAAACAAACAAACAAAGCAAATATATTTATCAAACGGAGGAAAGTCTGCTCTAAACTATGGGAAATATATCTATTATAAGACAATGTACACGTAATACTTGAAATGTTATTTTTGTCTTTTTTTTTTCCCCTATGAGACTGACAAAGTACACGGGTGATGCTCCCATGTCTTCCCTAATTCGGCTTACCATAAATGTCTCGTATTTAGCTTGGCACTAATCATCATTGATTGCTGTCAATAACATATAGTTGCTTTAAAGGCAATGAAAAGTATGCTGATTGATTGCAATTGAAAAAAAATCTGTAAGGAAATTGAAAATAAATGAAATTGAAGAGGCATTCTCAACATTTACAAAGCATTCCTAGTAAAATTTTCATTTTTGAAATTGTAAATTTTTGAAATTGTAAGAAAAGTCGGACACCACAAGAACTTTTAAGAAAATTTAACCTGACGGGTCCTGGAATGAAGTCCTTCCAAATGTGTACAAAGTCATCAAGAGGCCATTGATGTTAAATAAAAAATCCAAAACTTTCAATCTTTAAATTTTTTCTCAAGAACCTCTGTTCCGATTTTGATTAGGCCTATTGTTTATCAGAAATGAACATTACATAGGTCAGCGTTAATGAGTACGGTCAAAACTGAAACTTCCCTGGGGTTTCATGAACTTATACAGTATATTTCTCTCTATATAATTTATAGCCTCAGACAGAAAGGAAGGCTTCATAGGAACACAGGAGCCTGCCTTTCTCTTACTATTGAATAGATGCTTATGGTGGAGGATAAAGGCCGTTGTAACGGTTCCGTCACCATCTGGCGGACGAGGCAAGAGTTGGTGTCTTTCCTAAGACAACACCGAAGTAACCCAGTGACCCCAGTGGCCCCAGTGGCACCAGTGTGGCTTAAGTCGTGATCTCCGGATTAAAAGTTGATCTGTTAGCCACTGGGTCGCCATGACCAGCCACTGGGCCACCATGACCCCCTCTTTGGGCTACCGCGGTCTGTTAGCCACTGGGCCACCATGATCCCCTCTTTGTGACACTGCGGTCTGTTAGCCACTGGGCCATCATGACCCCCTCTTTGGACACCGCGGTCTGTTAGCCACTGGGCCACCATGATCCCGTCTTTGGGACACCGCGGTCTGTTAGCACTGGGCCATCATGACCACCTCTTTGGGACACCGTGGTCGGTCTGTTTGCCAATGGGCTATCATGACCCCTCTTTTTGGACACCGCGGTCTGTTAGCCACTGGGCCACTATGACCCCCACTTTGGGACACCGCGGTCTTTAGCCACTGGGTCACCATGACCCCTCTTTGGGCTACCGCGGCCATATCCAGACATATAGGACACATTTGAAAATGTTTTACGAAGCTAATCAGACAAAACAATCTATGTTTAACACGAACATGAAACACCATACAATATACACGGTATGTGGTAATAAAGTAAATTTATTTTAAATAGGGATATTATGTAGGGAAATTGTTTAAATCGTTTTATCTAAAAACATTTATATAAATGTGTTCAAATGTACTGGCACAGAAAACCAACTTTGTCAAACCTAATGCGTTGAGTTAAAAACTGTCCTGCTCTATTTTGTCACACGATTTTAAAATCGAGATAAAATAGGAACAAAATATAGAACACATTTGAACGTGCCATTGATATTATCTCACTGACATGGACAAGTACGCTATATAAAGGATTAGTCTTTTTGGTAAAAATCACCTTACCTAAGTACCACATGATTTTATACACATATATATATATTATTCTTACCGTAAACTGATGAGACAATAATAGTTTTATTTAGTAAGAAGCATTTTATTGTCAAAGGGTATCTAGTTTGCAAAAATAAAGCACCTGGGGTAGAAATAGTCGAACGCCAGAGTCAAATGAGTTTACATAGTACGCCATGCTGTATATACAAGTACATGACAAATTTTAAATCTTAGTACTAAGAACATGTTTTGGGTTATATTATTCAACACCGTTAAAGGGACACACGGCAATCTTGATTTGTTTAAAACTCGCGGCGTCCCGTTAGTTTTTCTACATAACCTCCGTATGCGCAATCATTAATAATAATTATCAGAATACTTCAAGGCAAATTGTTTTTACATATTACATATATCATTAACTATTGATTATTGCACCAATAATATATTAAAACAATTGGTAGACTAAGACAATTGAATTCTCGTTTGTTTATTTAATTATTTGCACTTGCAGTTTTAAAGTGAAAAATGGTACAGAATAAATAAATCGATGTGTTAAATACAATGATTGATATAAAACTCAGGATTGCCATCTGTCCCTATAATACCTGCTTTTCCCATTATCATTATGCTGTTTGCGTGGATTAAACAACTGTTCACTAAATATAACTGAAATCTTAGTACTAAAACCGCGATTTGGGGTAGTATTATTCCGAAAATATGAATACATTTGCAATTACAAATATGATACATGTACACCGTCAATAGTTGAAGAAAAAAAAATGACGATAATTGGTTAAATTTCCATTATTGCGCATTATATGTTAAGTCAAGAAAAAAATAATATCTAAAAGACTAAAAGAAATAAAATAATACCCGAATTAGAAACAAGTCATAAAGGAGCCAACATATAAGAAATGACCCAACATATATGAAATGACCCAACATATAAGAAATGAGACACTCATGTCAAATATAACGAGTAATATATTTTGTCTTAACGAAATAAATAAGTTATAAGCGCTTCAGGCTAATGCTGGGTGTTTTGTTTGAAGACTTGTTCAAGACATTGAAGTGAAATAAGCACAGCGACAATGATTTCGGAACTCCTCTATGCTAATTCTCAAGAACAATCGACCAATCCGATAACGGCACCCAGTGGGAGAAACATGTGGGTTTAACTCAAAGGAGACATGTGGCTTGTATATATGCATTACATTTATTTCGTCTTCATCAATACACTCTTTTTTTAATGTATTCAAATTAATCTTGTTTTAATGGATATCGTTATTGTCCAGTATTCCTTTTCGCGAGAATCTATCTTTTCTCCAAAGTTTTACGGTACAATAATCGTATTATCTCATTTCTCACGTGAGACTCTTTTTTTTTTTAATATATACTTATGCACAACTTTTGACCATGCCTCTAATATCAAACAATAATCTCATATCTTAAGACTAATTCTGATTGGTTATTCTTTTGTTATCGGAATCGTTATCAAGGCTTCGTGGTTATACTATCCGCTCCATTATTGCAACTAGGCTACCACGTATCCATCATTACACACGGTAGTTTTTAAATCAGTAAATATTTAAATAATTGTGAGAAAATCGGAAATAATTAATATCATACCAATGGCATATACGTTTTGGTTGGTTTTATTCTGTTCATCTTTATTACGTAAGTATATTTTTCTATTTGTAATATTAGGTAATTAGAACGTTATTTTTAGTCACTATATATATATATGTATTTTTAGTCACTATGTATGAAATATTAAAAACAACAACACACAAACTAAAATTATAAATTTATTGAATGTATTTTTTTCCTTTTTTACTTTGAGTGGCTGGGTGGGGTATTTTGCACATTTAATTCCACGTTTTTGTAATTCACGTTAAATTATACATTCGCTGATTAATTAATAGTTAATTATTTATAAGTAATGTATATGAATATAACTTGTTTGAAAGCTCTGTAATACGGTTGCATTCGAAATATTTACTATGATGTTAACACCAAAGTAATAATATTTAGCTTAACTGAAATATTCACTTCATTATCATTTTGGTAAGCATTGCCATTATAATATTGAAATACGGAGCAGTGACATATAAGTTTCTAACCGATTTATAAAATCTAAACATATAGCAAATTTAAATGAATACTACAACGAAGATTCTTATAATTAAGTTAATACAAAAGCAATACCAAAATTAATCTTGTGTATAATTCAAAAATATATTTAGCAAGCCTGTAGCTACGCTTTAAGAATGTACATACTTTACATAAAAACAACTTTGGTATCGATACATAATTTATCAATCGTTGGCAAAATATATTATGCTTAAAACTGAAAACATTGTCCGGGAAATGCAACAAAATGCGAGAAATCAAAGCAAAATACGGGGTGGAGAGGAAGATGAATGCCACAGAACCCCCAGCATGGGATTTGCTTCGGTTAAATTTCAGGGCTGGCTACGAGCCTGTTTAACACTGTATTTTATCATTAATTTGTTTTTGCTAAGAACGTTTTCTTTTAATATTATTATAGAACAAAAAATAATTACTAATTGCAACGTAACAAAGTATATTGTTTAAATTGTTTTATTTAATTGATATCAAGACTAATTCATTGAGAGCAGCACTTCACATATAAAAAACATTACAAAAACACATGCTAAAACGTATTTCAACATTTTTTAAAATATGTTTTAACCCTTAACCCGCTACACACATATATATATATATATATATATATATATAATGGACTGTTGCATTTATGTGACAAAGAGAGGGGAGGGTAGGGTAGGGGTGGGGTGTGGGGGATGGGGGGAGGCTGATAAGGGTTGATGTACTTTTTCTTAAATTATTTGTTTCCGTGAATCCGATTGTTTCAGTTACTAAATAGACATGTGTTCATATAAGGTATACGTAAATGTTCTCTTCATTGCATTGGTAAAATAATAGGCTCCATCTTGGCGAATACCCCGATATACCCTAGCTAGGTAGTGTTCTTAAAATAGTGAAAATACCTTTTGAGTACTCTGCTCATAATACATGTTTAATATTTAAAGAACACTTAGTGAAAATCACCATATACTTTGAATCCGGAGATCACGGATTCGAGTTTTACATGCGTCACTGGGTTTATTCGGTGTTACGTGCGTCACTAAGTTTAATCGGTGTTACACGCGTCACTGGGTTTATTCGATGTTACGTGCGTCACTGGGTTTATCGGAGTTACGTGCGTCACTGGGTTTATCGGAGTTACGTGCGTCACTGGGTTTATCGGAGTTACGTGCGTCACTGGGTTTATTCGGGTTACACGTGTCACTGAGTTTATTCGGTATTACACGCGTCACTGGGTTTATTCGGTGTTACACGCGTCACTGGGTTTATTCGGTGTTACATGCGTCACTATGTTTATTCATGGTTACACGTGTCACTGGGGTTATTCGGGTTACAAGCGTCACTGGGTTTATTCGGTGTTACATGCGTCACTGGGTTTATTCGGTGTTACACACGTTACTGGGTTTATTTATAATACAATGTCCTTAGTCTCATCCGTCAGATTGAGTCGGTGCGATTAATGAACCATATTAATATAGTTCATTGTACGAGCATGGTACGGTTCCCGAACTCCCTTGTATTTACACCTCTCTCTGGGTTAGCTGTCTATGCTAATGGGTTGATGAGCAATTACGCAATAGTTCAAGTCTGTGATGTTATAATGTTAAGCGGCCTTTTCTGCCACTGACCGTTCCAAGGCGGTAGCCCTATTGTCAATCCTTTTTTGTGTTTGTGACATCATATGCCTTTATTCTTTATTAACATTGCCATTCATGTTTGTCCTTTTGCGTGTTTTTGGGTTTGTGTTCTGTGAAAGCTGCATTTCCTGTTCGACTTTTATACTTATTTTTACCAACTGTATTACAGATAGTTCCTCTGCAACCATCAGCTGCTCGTTCGATTCCGGACTCTGCGGTTGGCATAGTATGAGCCCATCCCTGATACAGTGGAGGAATAACTCTGGTCCGACTGCCGACTTTACGTCTGGTCCCGCCAACGATCATACTTGTCAAAGTGAGTGACATTATAGCTGTGCATTTGCAGTGCAGTTTACTATGTTTCAATAGATCCGAACAGTAACCATGTTGCAACAGAGCCGTGCAGAAACTGTTGCAATATAGCCATATAGTAACTATGTTACAACAGAGCCATACAGTAGCAATGTTGCAATAGAGCCATAGAGTAAATATATGTCAAAAGAGCCGTACAGTAACCATGTTGCAATAGAGCCATACAGTAACTATGTTACAACAGAGCCATACAGTAACTATGTTGCAATAGAGCCATAGAGTAAATATATTTCAATAGAGCCGTACAGTAACCATGTTGCAATAGAGCCGTGCTGAAACTGTTGCAATACAGCCATAAAGTAACTATGTTACAACAGAGCCATACAGTAACTATGTTGCAATAGAGCCATAGAGTAAATATATTTCAATAGAGCCGTACAGTAACCATGTTGCAATAGAGCCGTATAGCCATATAGTGACTATGTAACAACAGAGCCATACAGTAACTATGTTTCGGTAGAGACTACCTGTACATGTACACAAGCCCTTAAAGACACTGAGGCATGCCGAAGCATTTGTCTCGCTAGAATTCCTCAATACCGCTACATAATTAACTATACAGATTCTCCAATACCGCTATATAATTAACTATACAGATTCTCCAATACCGCTATATAATTAACTATACAGACGTATTATTTGGAATGCAACTGTCTTTGATGCTTTTCGATGAGCCTCTTTGTCAATTTACAGGCGATGTTCCCACGTCCTCCGATGTTCCCACGTCCTCCGATCAACCACGTCCTCCGATCAAGTTCATTAATTCATTTATCAAATCTTCAGAAAATATAGTACATCTAGTGACCATTCTAGTTGCATGACCATATGTTATCTTGTCAATATCGCTGATGAAGATATACGTATCTAAGACACACTCCTTCACGTGATTATCAAAGTATAAGACGGGTTTTATCAAAGGACAGGATGGATAAAAACAGGTCGCAAACAGTTACGGTGGTAGGTTATAAGTCTTTCAAGGAACATAGCCCTCGTTGTATCATAAGCACCCAGTTACACCGAAAAGTTCATAAAGGTTACTGCTTAAATGTTTCCCAAGGCCATTGTCTGAAATCTAGGTACACACATAAGTGCTATGGGTTATTAATTGGGTAAGTGGGCATGTTGTGACATTGTCCCGAAGTACCTATATACGGCCCGAAGTACCTATATACGGCCCGAAGGCCAAGTTTAGAATCAGGAACATGTTCTTGTTTGAACAAGAATTGAAAAACGTTACTTATTTTAATCGAGGCAGCTGATCCTTATTTTAATTGCACTGATCAGTGTATTCAAGTAATGCAATGTATAGGTTATAGTTCACTTATTAGAATGTTAAGGAAATAAATTTAAAGGAGGATAACGACTAATAAGTGAACTATAACCGACTATAGTTCAACCCGCCCATAATCTAGAGGCTTCCTTTTGTCTGCACGTGAGCAGTAGTTGTACCCGTAACCGTCTAGAAGCAACCCTCTTAAAGCTACAGGGTCCCCATATCAGTCGATTTCTTTGTAGTGACCAGCTCATCTCGAAATCGGGTATTTAAGCGAGCAAATATAGAGCAGGAAATCATTTATTGTATATACATCGACCAGTGCACATCCTACCTATACATAGGTAACAGTAATTTTTATAGAAAAGAAAAGTTAGCTTCTTTCGGGGCTCGAACACACGACCTTGTGATTTCAAGTACGGTGCTCTATCCACTGAACTACAACGCTACTTGAGAAAATGGTATACTAACTACCATTGATTATGAGGTAAATAACTTACCATATTTGAACGCAACTAAATTGAATTGCATTGAATGTTGTTTAACGGCTCATCAACACAGTATTAGTTATTTAGAGCCGCCCCAGAGAGAGGGGAAGAATACATAGAAATCCGGGACTTATTATCGAATAGATTCCTATGGTTCTTTAACGTGCTCGGAGAATATACCGATACACGGAACCGCCCGGTTTACGTCCCAATCCGACGGACGAGGCTAAGGAAACGTGTCTTGCCCAGAACGCAGCTAAAGATCGATCAATAAATATTTAGTCCATATTGTCGCAGGTGTAAATTAACATTGCCTGGTGTAATACTGTATGTTATCAATATGAAACTAATACTTCGCCTCAAAACAACCAAATCTCGACTTGCTATTTAGCGCTTGATGAGTTTGTGTGCGCGCGCTTGTTATTACATAATGCCTATTTAGTGTTAAAAATGCTACAACATACCAATACATAGCAGTGGTCTAGTGGTTCAGCGTACATCTTGCAAAACTCACAAGTCTAAGGCTATGTTTCAAATCCTTCTCCCGGCAACTATTTTTTATCACATTTATCGATGTTACCTGTACGGAGGCTAAATAAAATTGTGATATTTTACGCATCGATTTCGGCTTATATACCGACTTTTGGGGTGTTCGTCGATTTGAAACTACTTCACACGTGACTCATTCATATTCATGAGTTATTACCATTTAAAATAGGGACTGTACAGCTTTAAGCTGATTCAAGCTGTCATTGCAAATATGTAACAAATTGTGCAAATTGTGTTCCTATATAAAATTAAGAATGCCAAAGAATAAAATCTCTCAATGTTCATTGGATGTAAGATATGTTTTTTGTCGAAATAAATATTTAGATTATTGAATATCTAAAACAACGTTTGAGTTTGAAATACCTCTAAATCGATGCAAAGTCATATTTTTAATATACACAGAAATTTAAGAACTTCTGGTCTCGGTCAGAAAAAAAACACAATCTTACGATGATGAGTATTAGTATACATTTAAATTTTCACTTTTTAATTAATGAAAGAACACCACTTAACATTTTGACAAATCATATTTCAGTCTGTAGACAAACCTACTTAGTTAAAATGTGTAGTATTACTGAACATGTAAATAAGTCCAGTCTTCACTTCTATCGCAATATAACATAATTATGCTACGTTCTAGTGTTTTTTTTTGACTGCTCATATGTAATTATCTTTTTAATAATGTCCGTGTTAACTGTTCAATGTGCCCATTTATTTGTGTTTGTTGTTATTCATGCTCATCTGGGCCTTGCTATTATGCACGTTTATTATATCCGCGCTTTCCGTCAGTGCGTGCGTTCGTTAGTCTGTTTTACTGGCAACATAACATCCTTCTTCTTACCGGCAACATAACACCATTCTTCTTACCGGCAACATAACACCCTTCTTCTTACCGGCCATACCACCCTTCTTCTTACCGGCAACATAACACCCTTCTTCTTACCGGCAACATAACACCCTTCTTCTTACCGGCCATACCACCCTTCTTCTTACCGGCAACATAACACCCTTCTTCTTACCGGCAACATAACACCCTTCTTCTTATAACACCCCTTCTTCTTACTGGCAACATAACACCCTTCTTCTTACTGGCAACATAGCACCCTTCTTCTTACCGGCAACATAACACCCTTCTTCTTACTGGCAACCTAACACCCTTCTTCTTTAGAAGTAGTGCTAATATGTGGCAAACTGATTTCTAATGATGTGTAGAGGATAACGAATGTTTTGAATCCAGGTTCTGATCCCGGGGACCAAACGTCAAGGTCAAAAGGTCAAATTCATTAAAATGAATATTTAACCCATGTTATTAATTTCATACATGCTATAGGTGATGATATAAGCATGCTATATGAAACGGGTCGGATCCTCTTCCCCGGTGGATGGTCAAACGGTTTTAGCATGTTTTTTTTGTCTCCTCGTAACCTAAACTCCTTCTACATCAATTAAAGGAGTGCAGTTCATATTTGGCACTGTGGTTGCTTATGATGTGTAGATGACAACGAAGGGTTTGAATGCAGGGTATGGTGTCAGAGGTCAAGGTTAAAGGGTCAAATTCACCGAAATTAACACAAAACTCGCGATTTTCAATATGTTTTAATGAAAATTCTTACATGCTATAAGTAATGATATAAAAATACAATATGGAACGGGTTGTGCGATTTGCTGTACGGATCCTCTTCCCTGGGGGAGGGACGTATGGTTATATAGGGTTAACATGCATGTTTATTGTTTCCTTCTAAGCTAACTCCTCCTACATGAACTGAAGGAGGGTGTTCATATTAGGCAAAGTGGTTGCTTAGGATGTGTGAATGACAACGAAGGTTTAGAATCCAGAATCCTAGGGCTGAGGTCAAGGTAGAAAGGTCAAATTAACCAAAATAAATATTAAAGCCACAGTGAATTAGTAATGATATAAACATTTCATATGGATTGAATTTTGCGATTTTATATATGGACCCTCCTTTCCAGGGTAGGTGACTTGGGGTCAAACATTTTGCTTTATGTCCTCGTAGCCTAAGCTCCCTCTATGTCAGTAGAAAGATGGTGTTTATATTTAGCACAGTGGTCGCTTAGGATGACCTCATGACAACGAAGGTTTTATATCCAGGGTCTGATCCCCTGGGTCCAGAGTTCAACGTCATAAAGTCAAATTCACCAAAATGAAAAAGACGGTAGAAGAGTCGAATCGATAAGTCTAGCGGCGCCATTCTAAACTAATAGGTATTCAGCTTAGACAACATCATGGCTGGCTAACCTGTAAAAGATAACTAGCGTCTTTATATGTGTGTTTTTTTTCATTTTGAGGTGCACAAAATCGTTCGAAGAGTTGCACATACGTTCTATGAGGTGCTCACAAACATTCACTGAAGTGCACACAAGGTACACACAAACGATCTATGGGGCACATACACATGTTATGAGGTGCACACACACACACATTGTATTGGGTACACAGAAACTTTCTATTAGGTGCACACAAACGTTCTATAAGGTGAACACAAACGTTCTATGGTGCACAGAAACGTTCTATGAGGTTAATAATTTGAGGGAGGTGGACCTGTTGGTGATATTGTCCGAAGTTTCTATATAATTCCCGAAGACATATGCCATGTTATTGTTAGAACAAAATTGGGATATCTAATCAAATATGATATCATTTTATTTGTATATAATATTATATAAGATTACATATCAGGTCATCAAAGAGGAGAAAGGGATCAGTTAGATTAGTTTATCGAAACATACCGTTTGTTGTAGCTCTCTATTATGGACATGTTACACCAACTAACACAATTGTAAACTACATTAATTTTATTTTTATAACGATATTAAAGTTAAAGTTATCTATTCAAAATTACCTTATTTCATACATATATTCTTATCCGATGTTTCGAATTTAGCTTCATTACAACATACAATTAATACAACAACAACACCATCATACTATCAGTACAACAATAACACCATCATACTATCAGTACAACAACAACACCATCATACTATCAGTACAACAACAACATCATACTATCAGTACACTATCAGTACAACAACAACACCATCATACTATCAGTACAACAACAACACCATCATACTAGCAGTACAACAACAACACCATAATATTATCAGTACAACAACAACATCATACTATCAGTACAACAACAACACCATCATACTATCAGTACAACAACAACACCATCATACTATCAGTACAACAACAACACCATCATACTATCAGTACAACAACAACACATTCATACTATCAGTACAACAACAACACCATCATACTATCAGTACAACAACAACACCATCATACTATCAGTACAACAACAACACCATCATACTATCAGAACAACAACAACACCATCATACTATCAGTACAACAACAACACCATCATACTATCAGTACAACAACAACACCATCATACTATCAGTACAACAACAACACATTTATACTATCAGTACAACAACAACACCATCATACTATCAGTACAACAACAACACCATCATACTATCAGAACAACAACAACACCATCATACTATCAGTACAACAACAACACCATCATACTATCAGTACAACAACAACACCATCATACTATCAGTACAACAACAACAACAACATCATACTATCAGTACAACAACAACAACATCATACTATCAGTACAACAACAACAACATCATACTATCAGTACAACAACAACAACATCATACTATCAGTACAACAACAACTACAACATCATACTATCAGTACAACAACAACACCATCATACTATCAGTACAACAACAACACCATCATACTATCAGTACAACAACAACAACAACATCATACTATCAGTACAACAACAACAACATCATACTATCAGTACAACAACAACACATTCATACTATCAGTACAACAACAACACCATCATACTATCAGAACAACAACAACACCATCATACTATCAGTACAACAACAACACCATTATACTATCAGTACAACAACAACACCATTCTACTGTCAGTACAACAACAATACCATCATACTATCAGTACAACAACAACACAACAACAACAACACCATTATACTATCAGTACAACAACAACACAACAACAACAACACCATCATACTATCAGTACAACAACAACAACAACATTATAATGCAACAACAACACCATCATACTTTCAGTACAACAACAACACATTCATACTATCAGTACAACAACAACACCATCATACTATCATTACAACAACAACACCATCATACTATCAGTACAACAACAACACCATCATACTATCAGTACAATAACAACAACAACAACATTATACTATCAGTACAACAACAACACCATCATACTATCAGTACAACAACAACAACAACATTATACTATCAATGCAACAACAACACCATCATACTATCAGTACAACAACAACAACATTATACTATCAGTACAACAACAACACCATCATACTATCAGTACAATAACAACAACAACAACATTATACTATCAGTACAACAACAACACCATCATATTATCAGTACAACAACAACAACAACAACATCATACTATCAGTAATACAACAATACCATCATACTATCAGTACAACAACAACACCATTATACTATCAGTACAACAACAACACCATCATACTATCAGTACAACAACAACACCATCATACTATCAGTACAACAACAACATCATACTATCAGTACAACAACAACACCATCATACTATCAGTACAACAACAACACCATCATACTATCAGTACAACAACAACACATGCATACTATCAGTTCACCAACAACACCATCATACTATCAGTACAACAACAACAACAACATTATACTATCAGTACAACAACAACACCATCATACTATCAGTACAACAACAACAACAACATCATACTATCACTACAACAACAACAACACCATACTATCAGTACAACAACAACACCATCATACTATCAGTACAACAACAACACCATCATACTATCAGTACAACAACAACAACAACATCATACTATCAGTACAACAACAACAACATCATACTATCAGTACAACAACAACACCATCATACTATCAGTACAACAACACCATCATACTATCAGAACAACAACATTCTACTATCAGTATAACAACAACACCAGTACAACTGTCATACCACAACATCCTACTATCAGTACAAAAACAACAACATAAAATAGGTACATGAACAATACCATCCTACTATCAGTACAACATGATTATACTATCAGTACAATAACACAATACAATCAGTACAACATCATACTATCAGTACAACATCACAATACTTTAGTACAACAACATCCTACTATCAGTACAACAACACATAATAACAGTACCACAACACCATACTATCAGTACAACAACATCCTACTATTAGTTCAACAACATCTTACTATCAGTACAACATCTTACTTCTATCAGTACAACACCATATTATCAGTACATTAACAACATACTATCAGAACAACAGCATAATATCAGTACAACATTTTCATTATATCAGTACAACACCATCCTATTATAGTTACAGCAACATCCTACTATCATTACAATAACACCATACTGTCAGAACAACAGCATAATATCAGTACAATATCATCTACTATAGTACAAAATCTCATACTATCAGTACAACAACATACTATCAGTACAACAGCTTCCTACTATCAGTACAACACCATTCTGTCAGTACAACAACATTTATAATGGAAATGGGTTTATCTAACCGGAAAAAAACATTATCTATTATATAAACATTACAAATATATGGATACATAAAAGAAGTGACAGATAACTTTCATTTTAATCACTTGTAACAAACAGTCGGTGTTACAGTTAAGTTTTACTAAAGTGATAACCTGTTTAAATGCGCGAGATTGTGTCTGCAGGTACAGGCGGGGGATTGTGTCTGCAGGTACAGGCGGGGGATTGTGTCTGCAGGTACAGGCGGGGGATTGTGTCGGAATGTTAGGGTCAATGACAACAGTGCTGTGGAGGTCTGGAAGGATCTTCCAACCTCGCTAGTTATTGTGCTCGCGCAAAGGCAAATAAAGTAAACAGAGTTTTAAATAGCAACACAGAAGCTGTTGTGCTTCGTGCTACGAATACCCGTAAGCTTCCAGATTTCGAAAGCTGTATACTAATTCGAATGGTGTTAATATAAGTGAACATTCTATTGATGTCTGTTTTTTTGTTTTATATGTAATACAATACAAATGCAATGTTGATATTTATATTTAGGCCCATTTGAAATAAGAATAACTAAATTCTCGTGAAAAATTACCTTATGTGCTGAAAAAAACGCCAAAAAAAACGTATAAAAAGTGGGGGTCATGTATCTTGTAAAAAGGACTTGTTTTATGAATGACTGCATCGTTTTAAAACCCCATAAACACTGAGATCACACTATATTGTATATCCATACAAGCAAACAAATTAAAAAAATTGTAATTTTTACCATGGCAATGCTTGAAAAAATATCTGAAAAATAGCCCAATAAATAGGCGAAAATGCATTTGTTCAACCTGCTCATGCTGACATTTTCTGCACCGCAATGGGTCTACCTATTATCTACTGTCCCGTTCGGTTGTACACTTTTCTTATATATACTCAGCAAAAATAAAAAGTATCCACCTTGTTTTCCTGCAAAATCTGAGACAGTAAGAAAGAACTAACGCTTGTAGCATGATTTTCTTTTATTAGCATCTGTGTTTGATGTTCACACAAAATTTCATCGAAATATACTGATTAATAAAAAAATAAATCACAGCTTAAAACCATAGGTGTGAAAACGAAATTAACAAAACTTAACAAATGTAAAGGTAACGACAATAGCACAGTTTCAGCAGTCTAAGTCGATTCAAATACACAGAAAAATATTCAAAACCTCGCTAATATCTCATGTGTCCACCGTTACACCGAATACACGCAATAATTCGACGTCGCATGCTTCTAAAGTAACGACTGACGAATTCTAGAGCTAATGCGTTCCATTCGCGGACAATTGCTGCTGCACGGTCCTGAACACTTTGGATAAGGTCATCCTGACGTACACGACGTCCCAAATATGCTCGATGCTTCGTCAGTCGTTACGTCAGAAGCATGCGACGTCGCATTTTTGAGTGTATTCGGTGTAACGGTGGACACATGAGATATTAGCGAGGTTTTGAACATTTTTCTGTTTATTTGAATGGGCTTAGACTGCTAAATCTTGCTATTGTCGTTAATCTTTACTTTTTTAAGTTTTGTTAATTTCGTTTTCACACCTATGTTTTTAAAGTTTGATTTATTTTTTAAGCTTTCGGTATATTTCGATGACATTTTATGTGAACATCAAACAAAGATGTTATTAAAAGAAAATCATGTTACAATTGTTAGTTCTTTCTTACAGTCTCAGATTTTGCAGGAAAACAGAGTGGATACTTTTTATTTTTGCTGAGTATAGTTCATTCTTACGATGTACAGGAAGCAGTAAACATCGTTTTAAAGAATGCGCACTCACCATTAGTTAGTGACACAACATCATTCATTTGCTTTTTAAAATAAACACACAGTCTGTTATTGTTAATAACTTTGCTTGTTATTGTTAATGACTTTGCAACAATTAAAGCACAGGAAATGTCGGCCGCCTAGTGTTTCAAATAGTGGCAGCTTGTAAATAATTTTCCTTTCATTTTGTAAAGATAGGCAGTTTCACTAATTTAGTATGCTAGTTTGGTTTATATCACGTTGGTTATATCTATTTAATACATTTTTAAGCAGTGTTTATGGATACAGTAGTTTGGGATCTCACAGTCATTCATGAGACTGCAGTTTTAGGAGACAAGTTCTTCCTTAGAAGATACATGACCCCCACTTTTTGAGTTGTTAATATTTAAAAAGGGCATAAATATGAATATCGCACGTTTTCATTACATATTTTATAAAAATAAATGGGCGTATTTTCAGTTATAGCCTTAAACTCTTCAAGGGTAGATTATGTCTGAATATTTAGGTCGAGGACATACCTTGAATGATCTTGCCAACTCTGTAGTTATTGTGCAATGTTAAACTTCGTTCTACGAGATTTGGAAAACAGTATATCTTTTGGAATGGTGTCAATATAGTCCAGTATTCGCTTGTAGCATTGCCCTATATACGTCAATCTTAACTCTTGATGTATTCATATAACATTAATCTAACAGTACGCCGCGATTCTACAAACAAATCCATTATTACGATCGATGTAAAGGCGGGTTCAAAGACAGCCCTAGATTCAGGTTTCAGGTTTACAAATAAAATGTTTAGGTAGGTCTGAACGATTACTGGAACACGGCGGATAACAACAATTTCCATAGGATCCAAAAGCACTTTCGATTAACTAAATGTATTCCACAACAAGTTCAGCTTCATTAATATAAATCGTGTTTAAGCATGAAATTTGGTTTATTTTTTATATCGTTGACATAAATCATGAATTTACTCAGCCCCCATCTATCAATATATTTATTGATTTATGAAACAATCATCCATCTTGTTCTTCAGATTACAAGGGCCAATACATTTACATTCCTGGAAAAGATTTCCGACCGGAGGACACTGCGGTTGTTAGAAGTGAGGCGGTATTATTAAGCAAAGCCAGCGTGCTGACGTTTTGGTATGTTATGAACGGTCTAGGTGTAGGAGATCTTACCCTTGAACAAGTTCAGGGTAATGCTTCGGAAGTGTTATGGACAAGGTCGGGACGACAGAGTAAAAAATGGAAGCAGGCTTCGGTGGTAGTTAAACCGGGAAATATCAGCTTCCAGTTTTCAGCGAATGTCAGACTTCCGTACGGAAGTGACGTAGCTGTGGATGACATAGAACTACAGGCGGAATCACAAAGTAAGCAAAGTGTGACGTTATAATTTGGTAAAGAATAAATCCACGATTTGTTAAATGTGCAAGTGTAAGAGAGCTTAGTGGGCAATATTCGTTTAATTGGTCAAGTACTGCAGACGTTTAGTTTGTTATAACAATAATAATAATAATAATAATAATAATAATAATAATAATAATAATAATAATAATAATAAAAATAATAATAATGATGATGATGATGATGATGATGATCGTATTAGCAATTGAAACACTGCATGACAGCAGCTCTACTAAAATACTGACATCTGTTTGCCGTCATACTGGGGTGATTATTTTGCTCATTCGTTATCATAAAACTCTCCATTTTTTCAGGTTTTGACAAGACCCACTGCATATTACCACCGACAACAACACCGTCAACAACACCAACTCCACCAACCACGCCAACTCCGCCAACAACCTCTTCAGCAACTCAGATAACCGGAGTTATACCTACTGGGTCATCGAACACAATATACAACAGTACAACATGCAGCAACCTGCCGGCTAAAGTCATTCAACTCTCCGGCTCTTGCGACTTCGAAAAAGACGTCTGTGGGATCAACATAATTGCGAATAAATCAAACAGTCATACAACGTGGATTAGATCGAATAAAAAAGACGAGTTTTCGATAGATGGAGATCATACTTTTGACAGTAGTACGTTAAAACTTTTTATGATGTTGGCAATGTCATTTGTATTTATAAAACTTTATTTTTTCTTCTCTAAATTCGATGTTTGTACGTTTAGGGGGCACTCCACAGTTTAATGTCCAATTCTTAACAGAAAAAAACCCATGACAAGCACTTAGCCTGAATCCTTGAGCAAAATAAATCACACCATCATTCATTGGATCATACATCTCTTTGAAGACCATTAAGTCGAAATAAAAGTATCACATTTTCTTTACAATATTTACCTCATTTCTTTAAGATTACCCCACACCCCCACCCCCACCCACCTCTCAAAACAAGCTTAAATGCAATTTTACCAATATTTTAAATGTCAATAAATAACAATAACACAAATTTCCTCCGCATCTGCACTCATCATGCCCTTGCATATCAGAAAATGCTAAATTTGACATACCTTCACCGGCTTTTTAAACAGTTATTCCAAATTGTTGAAACCGTGAGGGGAAATCAGCCAATTTTGCTAGTTTTTGGAAGTTGTTGATAGTTTCGCATTTTTCTATTTATTACCTCCAAAACCCCAAAGAAGGCATATTCCACAATATCAAAATAAACTTATAGGTATTAAAAACTGAAAAAAAGGAAACATGCACTTCATAATTATTTTTAATACCATTCATGGATCTAAAAGATGCTTAGTTGTTTTCTTTCTGATTTACACATATTTTGGCTATGTTTTTAATACTGTTCTTTTATTTTAATTGTATTTTATGTACCACTTTTCAGATTTGGGGTTGGGGCAACAGAATATTTGTAGTATTTGAAAACGTTCTTTTCTTTTTAGGTTGGTTGCCACAGCTCTTAGTTATGTCGATGACCATTATGTACTGCATAGTCGATGACCATTATGTACTGTATAGTCGATGACCATTATGTACTGTATAGTCGATGACCATTATGTACTGCATAGTCGATGACCATTATGTACTGTATAGTCGATGACCATTATGTACTGTATAGTCGATGACCATTATGTACTGTATAGTCGATGACCATTATGTACTGTATAGTCGATGACCATTATGTACTGCATAGTCGATGACCATTATGTACTGCATAGTCGATGACCATTATGTACTGTATAGTCGATGACCATTATGTACTGCATAGTCGATGACCATTATGTACTGCATAGTCGATGACCATTATGTACTGTATAGTCGATGACCATTATGTACTGCATAGTCGATGACCATTATGTACTGTATAGTCGATGACCATTATGTACTGTATATTCTTGGAGGGTCAACACATAATTTAACAATTTGGACAAACGCGTAATCTTTATCACTCCCACAGTATTGGTGTGTGTGGGTGAGATGAAGGTGGCTGGTCATACCGCTATGTTTTTTCATTTGTGGGATCAAAATAACTGCGAATGAGTCCAATAGTGATGCAATATGGTCAAGAACAAACAGTAGTGACGGATTTCAATTTCTTACATACCGGATAAGGTTATCCGCGTTTTACCTGGGTGAGGGAAACATGAGGGAAGATAAATGTCACGCGCTGATATCAACAATGACAATTGCATGAATTCATTGTGTAAATAAACATGCAACACTTTAGTAGTTGGCGACTTCAATTCGCAGAATGTAAATGATATGCAAGAAAAATAATCTATCATGGGTATCCGGTTCAGATAGGGAAATTCCAACACTCGGTATTACTGTTTTAATCGGAATCTCGGCAAAGCCTCGGTTCCGATAACAACAGTTATAACTCGTGCTGGAATTGCTTATCTTAACCGGATACCCATGAAAGATTCTTATCGATAATTTGCCAAACATAGCTAAACATATACATAAATAGCTATACATATACGTACATAGCTATACATATACATAAATAGCTATACATATACATACATAGCTATACATATAACATACATAGCTACACATTTACATAAATAGCTATACACATACACACATAGCTATACATGTACATAAATAGCTATACATATACATACATAGCTATACATATACATAAATAGCTATACATATACATACATAGCTATACATATAACATACATAGCTATACATTTACATAAATAACTATACATATACTTACATAGCTATATATATAAAATACATAGCTACATTTATGCATACATATCTATACATATACAAACATAGCTATACATATACATAAATAGCTATTCATATACATAAATAGCTATATACATACACATACATAGCTAAACATATACATAAATATCTACATATATATACATACATAGCTATACATATACATAAATAGCTATACATATACATACATAGCTATACATATAACATACATAGCTATACATATACATGCATAGCTATATATACAACATACATAGCTATACATATACATAACTAACTATACATATACATACATAGCTATACATATACATACATAGCTATACATATAACATACATAGCTATTCATATACATGCATAGCTATATATATAACATACATAGCTATACATATACATAACTAACTATACATATACATACATAGCTAAACATATAACATACATAGCTACACATATACATAAATATCTATACATATACATAAATAGCTATACATATGCATACATAGCTATACATATAACATACATAGCTATACATATAACATACATAGCTATACATATACATAACTAACTATACATATACTTACATAGCTAAACATATAACATACTTAGCAACACATATACATAAATATCTATACATATACATAAATAGCTATACATATGCATACATAGCTATACATACACATAAATAGCTATACATATACATACATAGCTATACATATACATAAATAGCTATACATATAACATACATAGCTATACATATACATAAATAACTATACATACACATATATAGCTATACATATACATAAATAGCTATACATATACATACATAGCTATACATATACATAAATAGCTATACATATACATACATAGCTATACATATACATAAAAAGCTATACATACGCATACATAGCTATACATACGCATAAATAGCTATACATATACATACATAGCTATACATATACATACATAGCTATACATATACATAAATAGCTATACATATACATACATAGCTATACATATACATAAAAAGCTATACATATACATAAATAGCTATACATATACATACATAGCTATACATATACATACATAGCTATACATATACATACATAGCTATACATATACATACATAGCTATACATATACTTACATAGCTATACATATACATACATAGCTATACATATACATAAATAGCTATATATATATACATACATAGCTATACATATACATAAATAGCTATACATATACATATATAGCTATACATATACATAAATAGCTATACATATACATACGTAGCTAAACATATACATACGTAGCTATACATATACATAAAAGCTATACATATACATATGTAGCTATACATATACATAAATAGCTATACATATACATACGTAGCTATACATATACATAAATAGCTATACATATACATACATAGCTAAACATATAACATATCAACTGCATGTTATCTAGCCGTATTGTAAAAGTATACAAACATTTAAGCAGAAATAGTAAGATGTCAACAAGGTATTTATTATCATACAATCATTTGTGCTAACAGTTTTTCTTTTGTTCCAGACACCAAAGTCAACGGTTGGTATATGCTTTTTGTGAATGGAGGTGGTTCATCTTGGAGAAATCAGATATATATTGCAAGTTTAGAAACGCCACCAATATATGAAAATTACGTATGCCTCACATTCTGGTCCAACATTCCGGCGAGATTTTCCAATCTGAAAGTCTTTGTTCGAGATAACATTGGTAGGTTGAGAGGAATTTGGGAACGAGACACCGAAGTGACCAAGTTCGTCGCCGGTTGGCAGGTCACTTCCATATCTGTATTACAGGACCCCCCTTTCAAGGTAACTTTGCAAGAAAAATTTCATTTGATACTTCATACGAGTAATGCATGAGCGCCTAAATTTCTACTAATTTAAATTTTTAGACACACTTTCACTGTGGCGGCGGTGGCGTAATGGAAGAGGTCCGCCTTGAATGTGGAAAGTTGTGGTGAATCAATCCCACAATTCCCAGCCGTGTCATACCAAAGACTTTATAAAATTGGAACTAGTAGATCCATTGCTTGACGCTCAACAAATAAACGGTGATACTAGAACTGGTCGGCCGGTGCCATTATTATGTGACTGTGTGGGGTATCATGTCGTGTGTCGATTGCATGGTATTCCAGTGTGGCAGCACTATAAAGCTGAGCATAGAGCTCACTGCTACAAGTAAACGCCGTCGTGATATGACTAAAATACTTAAAAGCGACGTTAAACCCCATACATGCATTTGTTTGTTTGAATGTTATTTTACCTACTTTTATCACATGTTAGGCCATATATGACGGTCAATTTTTTGTGTTAGAGGCATACCAACCCACTCTCCTGGGAAGAACAGTACTGTATACCTCCAGCCATCCATAATAATAGACACTTTGCGATTCGAACCCGCAGCGGTGAGAGGCGAGAACGTTTCAGACGCAGCGTCTTTACTATCCCGGCCACGGATAACGATATTGTAATGCATGACACAGTTTAACTGTGAAGTTTTCATATCATATAATAATTCATATTGACTAATTACTGAATATTTTATTAATAAGTAAACACGAAACAGACTCAAGCATAATACAAAAGAGTATACGTTTAGGTTTAAAGGAAAGTACATGTTCAATGTGTTCAATTTCAGATCGTTTTCCAAACATATAGCAACTATGGGTTATGCACAGTCGGTATTGATGACATCTCGATCATGGGAGCAAATTTGACAAATGGCAATACAAATTCAGCAACTTCAAACACGGATATTGTATCGAGATCCAGCAAAACATCGGCAAAATACCACAAAACAACAGTAACATATGCCAAGTCAACAATAAAATCAAAAACAACGATGAAAAAATTACCAGAGCCAACAATATCGTCAACAACAACACAATCCTTAAACACGTCAATATCAGCGACAACCAATTCACCATCAACACAAACAAAAGCTACGACATCCACCACACAAGTTACCACAACGACAGAAGAAAAAATAGGTAAAACAAAAACAACTATAGAGTCAAATGAACATACCACCACGACACCCTTACATACAGACGAAATCCAGTCAACCATGATACCACACACTTCTGCAATAACGTTCACGACAGCAACGGGACAGACAACACTTGCAGTTACAAACAATGAGACAAAGCCTTTAACAACTACAACGACACAAACTGCAACCACGACAGCAACGGGACAGACAACACTTGCAGTTACAAACAATGAGACAAAGCCTTTAAACACTACAACGACAAAAACTACAACAACCACTGCCAATGAACAGACAACGCGTGTTACAACTACAACGGGTCAAACTACAACTAACATAACGAACCCAGAGACGAAGAAACCAGTTCCGACAAAGAAGCCGGGTGACACGGATTCGGGTAAAAATGAAAAACAAAATCAAGACAAGTCAACAAAATCGTCCACCATAGTAGGGGGTGCAGTAGGCGGTATTTTAGGAGTGGTTTTGATTGCAGTCATACTATATTATATACATACTAATTTGAAACGTAAAGCTGTCACTAAGAACAGAAAAGATAATTCAAATAAATACCACAAGGGACAAAATAACGCTGGTTACGCAAGTAAAACTGAACTAGAACGTATTGAAAAGGGGCATAATTTGTCTAATGGAAAGTTGTCAAATGCAGTTACTGTGTCTCTGTCGAATGGACACAATAAAGTTGTTACACATTCGACACACGAAAGTTTTTCACCGGTACATTTATCGAACGGGGTAGGGTCTGCGCTTAACAACGGATCCGTTGAAAATGGTGAAAACGGCACCTTCATAGAAGATAATACCAGATTATAATGTCGAATATTCAGAACTCATGCGAGCTGCTTTCTACGTACATTGTTTACATCGGGGTGATAGATTCCTACTCAGTTCAAATTACTGGTGCATTGCGAATCTGTGATATTTAAACATCCAACTTGTTGTTAATAGTGTGACATTCAATTCATTTAAACATCTGCTCATTTATATAAAAGTCAATCGATCAATGGGGATGAAATATATAGAGGATATGTGTTGCTGGTTTGGAGTAAATATAGAATTTATTTTCATCGAGCAGTGAGAAAACATATTTTCACGAGTGCTTTAGCACGAATGAAAATATTTGAGTTGTCTCCCTCCGAGATGAAAACAAATCATATATTCACGACAAACCAACAAATGTTCTTTTTATTATTTAATCACAATCCAAAAACTAATGAAGAAAACATAGAATTTCGGCTATGTCAGCGACTAAGTATGGCAACATTTCTATAACTCTTCATAACTTTTAATATAGTTGACCGATTTCAATACCCGACAACTCGTTATCTTAGTAAAGTTATTTCCAATTCAATGATATATCTTTCATACCAACTTTCTAAAACAACAAAGAAATCTTAAACTACAAATGATTTTCTTATGATCTAATGAAAACAGTTCCGGCAGTGAAAAATAACAGTGAATATATAAGCTGATATGTCTCACATGTGAAAAATAACAGTGAATATATAAGCTGATATGGCTCACATGTGAAAAATAACAGTGAATATATAAGCTGATATGGCTCACATGTGAAAAATAACAGTGAATATATAAGCTGATATGTCTCACATGTGAAAAATAACAGTGAATATATAAGCTGATATGGCTCACATGTGAAAAATAACAGTGAATATATAAGCTGATATGGCTCACATGTGAAAAATAACAGTGAATATATAAGCTGATATGTCTCACATGGCTCACATTTGAAAAATATAAACAATGACAATATAAGGTTTTAATTTAATCATAAAATCCATTATTTCACTGGAAAGTATATAATAAAATGAGTTATCAGTCGGTGGACACCATTTAAGCCCACAGGCTCACGCTAACCCAACCAGTTACATAACTAAAACATTAATATCAGAAAGCAGGCAACATTACGCGATAATGTAGATAGCATTGTATATCAGTTTAAGTTGTTTGCCTGTTTTGCTCAAACAAAGACTAAATGCCCGAGAAAATAGAATCATGGCTTTAGTTATTGAGGCAGGAGTGAAGAACGACTAAAGTTTCAAATCTAGATGCTCCAGCAAATATAATTATGACTGTTGTTACAAATCTAGATGCTCGAGCAAATATACTCAGGACTGTATTAGCAGATCTAGTTGCTCGAGCAAGTATACTAAGGACTGTATAGTTACAAATATGGATGTCGGGTAAATATAGTCGTGACTGTACATGTACATACACATCTAGATGTCCGAGTAAATATAGTCGTGACTGAACATGTACATACAAATCTAGATGATCGAGCAAATATATTCGTGACTGTACATGTACATACAAATCTAGATGATCGAGTAAATATAGCCGTGACTGTACATGTACATACAAATCTAGATGTTCGAGTAAATATAGTCGTGACTGTACATGTACATACAAATCTAGATGATCGAGTAAATATAGTCGTGACTTTACATGTACACACGAATCTAGATGATCGAGCAAATATAGTCGTGACTGTACATGTACATACAAATCTAGTATAGTCGTGACTGTACATGTACATACAAATCTAGATGAACGAGAAAATATAGTCGTGACTGTACATGTACATACAAATCTAGATGAAGGAGCAAATATAGTCGTGACTGTACATGTACATACAAATCTAGATGATCGAGCAAATAGAATTGGAACTGTTTTTAAGAATAGATGCTATAGTTAATATAATCAGGACTGTATTAACAAATCTAGATGCTGGAGCAAATATAAGTATGACTGCTGTAGATACAAGTAACAGGAACTATAGCATTTACAGAACACAGTCAACCAAAAAAATGCATTAAAACAAACAACAATTACAAGGATAATAGAAGCAACGTATGAGGCACAACAGACATAAACGCGCCTTAAAACGGCCAGTGACAGAAAGGCCGCTGGGGGCTTCAACCTGTATCCAAGTTTCACCAAGCCTCACGCTTACCCTATTGCCATCTCTTTTAACGGAAGAATGTAAATAAAAAATCCCCGCCATGTTATTTCCTCTAACTAAATAGGCAGCATTATATATATAGCTATGCAGTATATCAGTAAAACACAGATGATCATGAATGCATGAATATAAAAACAAAACAAATCTAGATGCTCGAGCAAATCGAATGTCGACTGTTGTTACAAATCTAGAAGCTCGAGCAAATATAATCGTGACTGTAGTTACAAACCTAGATACTAGAATAAATAGAATCGTGACTGTAGTTACAAATCTAGATGCTCGAGCAAATCGAATGTCGACTGTAGTTAAAAATATATATGCTTGAGCAAATCGAATGTCGACTGTTGTTACAAATCTAGAAGCTCGAGCAAATATAATCGTGACTGTAGTTACGAACCTAGATACTAGAATAAATAGAATCGTGACTGTAGTTACAAATCTAGATGCTCGAGCAAATCGAATGTCGACTGTAGCTACACATATATAAAAGCTTGAGCAAATCGAATGTCGACTGTTGTTACAAATCTAGAAGCTCGAGCAAATAGAATCGTGACTGTAGTTACAAATCTAGAAGCCCGAGCAAATCGAATGTCGACCGTAATTACAAATCTAGATGCTCTGGCAAATATAATTATGGCTAGTTAAACATCAGTGTTTAAAATACTCATGCAAAAGTCAAAATTGGAAAGATGAACGAGTGCTTACATAATATGATATATGTTACTGATAATGTATGACTTGTATGGAACAATATGATATACGTAGATGATAGAATATGTATGAAATAAGCTTATATAAGTAACGCATAATATATGTATGAAATATTCTCAAATATGTTAATTGATGGTATATGATCTATGTAGTTACTATTTATACAATATATTTGACACATATTGGCTGGTTTTGTTTGTGTGTTCTTTTAAAAGTCAATCGAAATTATTGTGTATACATTTTACGCGTATGCAATTATATATTTGATATATTAATTTAAAGAGAAGACCAGTTTTAAAGTGCTACATTATAGGACTATTGTGTTTTATTAAACTAATATTGTTTATATCAATGTATTACTATCGCTGTCTTAAGATAATGGTAAACGTAGCTTAACCATGTACCATACGCATAATATTTTGGATAGATAACATAATTATACTTACGGTCAATGAAAATGCACCACAAAACAAATCCTTTTAAAAGTTGGAATTTGAGGCATTTTTTGACAAAAATATGGTATAATCCTATATCGAGTTGACATTTTGCATGTTTTACGTACATATCTGGATTAAGTGCATTTCACACTAGCATCATGAAATTCACGTGCATTTCCGGGTTTCTTCAGTTACGACGGAAATCTTTTTCTCAAAAACATTCATTGCATAATACTGTCAGAAGTCAAATAATAAAAAGGCCATTCAATCCAATTGAAATTTATTCCAAGACAGATTAATACAGCTGGACATTTAGTGGAACAGTTTTCTTTTTAAGATTATCCATAGTAAACGATGTTATATGACAAGGTAAATAACTGCGTAACTGCTTGTCATAAAAGCCTACAAATAAACATGTAAGACAAGTTAGGTATCAAGATTCAATACTTAAACAATTGAAAATATTGGTTACGCAGTTTTATTCCAAATGGTTTGCCAATTATCCAACAGCATACACGTATGGAGGTAATGGTGCGTTTTCATTATCAGTCAGTATATACAACATATAACTATTCTTGCGAATAAGCATTTTTGTATAATATTTCGTACTTGATATATAATTATAGTTATATACTTCTTAAATGTTACGTGTTATACCATGTTGTTATAATATCATTTGCTGCTTGTTTGTTCAGCTTCATCGGCTTAATAAATATATATTTTTACATTTCAATTTTTCATGTTCATTCTATCCAACAAAAAATAAATAAATTAAAAAAAATGCTTAGTTAAGATACCAACGATTGTATTATTAGTGGAGTGGATAGGGGTAGGGGGAGTGGGAGTATGTGGCTTGGAGCCTGGGGCTGAGAATTTCATCATGGCCAGATATGCTTGCAACAAGTTTCGTTTTCAATTGATTAACCACCTATTTTTCAAGACACCTTACATGGCAGCGACAACAGAGTTCAACACTACTACCAATCTGCTGATCGAGTCCTACAAAAAACAGGTCTGACCATCATCACACGACTGTGTATCTTGCTATAATGTCTGACCATCATCACACGACTGTGTAACTTGCTATAATGTCTGACCATCATCACACGACTGTATATCTTGCTATAAGGTCTGACCATCATCACACGACTGTGTATCTTGCTATAAGGTCTGACCATTATCACACCACTGTGTATCTTGCTGTAATGTCTGACCATCATCACACGACTGTGTATCTTGCTATAATGTCTGACCATCATCACACGACTGTGTATCTTACTGTAATGTCTGACCATCATCACACGACTGTATATCTTGCTACAAGGTCTGACCATCATCACACGACTGTGTATCTTGCTATAAGGTCTGACCATCATCACACGACTGTGTATCTTGCTATAAGGTCTGACCATCATCACACGACTGTGTATCTTGCTATAAGGTCTGACCATCATCACACGACTGTGTATCTTGCTACAATGTCTGACCATCATTACACGACTGTGTATCTTGCTATAAGGTCTGACCATTATCACACCACTGTGTATCTTGCTGTAATGTCTGACCATCATCACACGACTGTGTATCTTGCTATAATGTCTGACCATCATCACACGACTGTGTAACTTGCTATAAGGTCTGACCATCATCACACGACTGTGTAACTTGCTATAATGTCTGACCATCATCACACGACTGTGTATCTTGCTATAAGGTCTGACCATCATCACACGACTGTGTATCTTGCTACAATGTCTGACCATCATCACACGACTGTGTATCTTGCTATAATGTCTGACCATCATCACACGACTGTGTATCTTGCTATAATGTCTGACCATCATCACACGACTGTGTAACAGGTCTGACCATCATCACACGACTATGTATCTTGCTATAAGGAGTCACAAAGGATTTTTAGCGGCTTCTAATAGTTTACTGTTAAAATGAGACTCCACATAATGTGGATATGACTGATCAGCAGTCGGACATTGTAAACCCTGATTAGCCTGCGAGTTACTCTTAGTTACTGCTTAGCGGGTAAAGGGTTAAACAGATAGACAAAAGAGGGTTCGCTTCTGGAACAGTCAGTGGCAAACGGGACCACTAGGGCTGAAACCGGGCCCCAGCGTGCACCAAGTCAGAATTTTACCCTTACCAGATGATCATACCAATAAAAGAAAACAATGTGAATAAAGAAATTAAAACCAAGCTATATCCTCTAACATGCAAGGCAACATTAACAGGCGATATAAGTAAAACACAGAGATGATCCTGTTCATATGAATAGAAAAACAAAAGCTTAGACAGTACAGCTGACCTTCAATACAATATAAGTATCACATTCTTGTATATATAATTTTAAGATTATTAAAACATTTCCAGATTTTAAAGCATAACATAGTGTAACAAATAGTAGTATGCCCTTTACAAATACGTGTTTTTATTTCATCATTTTTCTTAACGTGTCAACGGATCAACCATATATATTTTCTATCTCGAGGATAACTTTGTTCGAATTGAAGGGCATTTCCTTAACAAATACTTCTACATTACATTTTCTTTCCCAAAAATAAAGATCCAACACACTTAACAAGCTTCATGAAAATCGAAATAAATATGTAGTAGGAGTTAAATGGGAAACACCTCACACTAGAAAATCGTCAAAGTCCCGTAACTCCAACAAAAATCATTCAATCGAAACACGTGCTACTTGACATCATACTGATACTCACTACCAAGTTCCGTGAAAATCGAAAGAAAGTTGTAGGAGGAGTTGAGCGGTGCAAATCTTCAAATTTCCGTTACTCTGTCAAAATTCTTTTATCCAAAACGCCTTGATAATATGCGCAACTAGACATTATACTAATATTTCCTAGAAGTTAAAAAAAAACAGATCAAAAAGGTAGGAGGAGTCGAGCTGAAACGCTTTACACTTGAAAACGCTGAATGTTCGGTTAAATATCATTGAACAGTAACGCTACCTACTAAACATCATACTGATACTTCATAGAAGGTTTCATAAAAATCGGCTGAAATATGTAGGAGGGAGGGTAAATAAAAGCGGGACGGACGGACGTACGTACATATGCATGTAAAAGGCGGCAACTATATCCTCACTGGGGAGCATAAACATTGTTGAACTATTTGTTTTCTCTACAACCTTGCAGTATGGCAATCTCGTTCTTTTTGGAATCATTACAGAACACATGTGCTGGAAAATATATGCACGGGATATGATCACATGTTACCTGTCAAGAATCCATTTCCTAGCATTCATACATATACCATACTTAATGCATATTTATGTCTACAAATGCAGTTTCATTGTTGTGTAAAGATCATATAGATTCCGTTTTCATGTTGACAAGATCGAATATGATACTTCGAATGGAATACTGGCTACTGAAAACCTTGTGACCAATAAACTCCTTGAAGCTAGATACTGTGTTTCATTAGCTGTGCTCGTTAGCAGACAACGACAACAAACATAACACGTCTAATCATGTCCAGTTTAACGGTGAAAAAACGTGAGCCTGAACACCGAACACAATTGAAAAACAAAACACTTGTTAGTTGTTAACAGATAATCAAATTTAAATCCTAATGTAGCACGAACTTGTATCACACCATCAGCTAAAAGCTTCTTTTATGTTAAAATAACAGAAAAAATACTACGACCACGTTGATCGAGAGATTAGCCTAGACAACTTATTGATTACGGCTACTTAGAGCACATTTTTAGAGATAATGTCTGTTCTTGTTTGTTGTTTTAGCGTAAAGTTGATTCCGTCTATTTGCGTCATCACACAACTGGTTATGCCGTGTGTGTGAGCCATGCCACAATTTGTTACGGACGCTCTTGATAAAAGACTAACACTCGTTGCTTCGTATCTTAGCAACTGATATTAATATAAATTATGGCACTTTAGTACTCGTACAAAAAGAACAACAGAACAATTTGATTTTCTGAGTACATAATATAGTAAGTGTTTATAGGAGATCTGCGAAATGAGTTCTGTATCAAACAGGCCATTCAAGATTCAACATTCATGCATTCAAAGGACACACAGCACTCTTGAGAGTTTATCAATTTTAAAAATAGCATATCGACTTAATAATAGTATCACTTAAGTCCACGTTGCATATAAATTAAAAGGGATTTGCAAATATCAAACTATCGCAAACAATACTGAAAAATGACGAAGACACATACATGAAAAAGAGGCGGCCATCTTGGAAATGATGATGTCGTCAATTTCTTATACCATATTAACATTAACATATGACAGGTTGATAAATTTCGTTTAAAGAAAAACTAAATCAACATTTGTAGTAAACAAAACTATTCAAAGTGTAAAATGTTTATAAGGTTTTTGCTCATGTTATGATAAACATTCATTTGCAGTGATTTTATTACTGGAAACTTAATGCGACAAGTCGTTTTATTTGTGTAAAATAAAATCTGTTTAAAGATTGAAAAGTGACACAATTATCTTTTAAACAGAAGAGTTTTTTTTTTATAGTTGACGAAGTCGCGCTCATCAACTTAATGTAAAGGGACGTTACTGTTGATTTACATTTTTTCTTTCGGCTTGAGTAGTGCCGCTTGGTAATAATGGCTTTTTTTTCTGGTTATCCTATATTCATTGCAAAATATAAGAATAGGCCGGTATAATACTAACTACCCGTCATTGTGTGTATAAATGTATAAATTCTGTTCAGTACAATAAATTTCAGAAGTAAACACTGTATCTGTATATATGACGTATACGAGCCCCGGGTCTGGGCTTGTAGCGACCCCAGTGTCATGGTGCCAGTATTGAACTACAGCTCAGCACCATAACCAAATACTGCATGGAACATCAGGACTATAGCCATATTAGTTTCAGAGGAGAATATTTCTTAAATGTTTTCCTTTATATGATATTATATAAATATTATTATATATTTCTATATAAAATATAAAATATAAGCGTTCCAATGTCATGGTGGCCACGCATTTAGTTAAACCATAACACAAAGATGCATGCAAAATATCAGAACTGTAAACATAACTGTTTCAGAAATAAAAGATTATTTCTATGGATTTCGATAGGAAATATTGATTGAATTGGATTTTATAGTCGCTCCAAGCTAAGGTCATATGGCGACTTTCCAGCTTCCATTGGTGGAGGAAGACCCCAGGTGCCCCTCCGGGCAATTTTCGTGCACGGGCGGGCACCTGGGTAGAACCACCGACGTTCCGCAAGCCAGCTGGATAGCTTCCTCACATAAAGATTCCTAGGCCCCTGAGGGATCGAACCTACATCGGTGAGGGGCAAGTGATTTCAAGTCAGAGACGTTAACCACTCGGCCATATATATAACCCTCGAAACAGTGACAATTGTGACCCGAGGATCATAGTAGGCATACATTCACAGGGGCGTAGCTTGGCTGAATATGATGTGTAGGCCGTGTTCTAGGGTCCGGGGGCATGCATGCTGCCCCGGAATTATTATTTTTTTCAGCTAGACTGTCGGAGGTGCGTTTTGGCGTATATTTCGTACCGGTGAATATGTCTATAAGAGCATCAATATCCTTACTTTTTACCGTAAATTATATATCTTATAACTAAAAAGAAGCTGAAAACATTTAAACTAATTTAATGTAATTGTTATTTATATTAACACGAAGTACTAGAATACAGCCCCTTACCCATTTGGCCTCCGATTTTTATTACATTTTTGGCATTTTTATTTTTTCGATTTCTCAGAAAAAAGTGTAGGCCGCGGCCTACATGGCCTATAGGAAGCTACGCCCCTGATTCAATTGAGCATCGTAACTGTCCAGCACATGCAAAACCTCAGAACTCCGGCTATTACATTTTAAGTGTGACTATTGCTAAAGTGTTCCCAATATGTTTCTATATAAAATATATTAGTCCTACCTTGAACTCCTGGGGTGGGACCATTTTAATCCCAGTGACTTCATTTGTATGAATGAATGAATGAATAAATGAATGTCTTTATTTATAGAGGGTGACCCAATTAGCCAACACTAATCTCCCTTGGGGCCCTCTGCAAAGTCATACATATACATGTACAATGTAGAACATATATAACAAAAGAGTGATATTTCCTTTACATTATTGCGCACACATACATGCAAATACACACACATGCACACACATTTACAACCATGTACACATCATTCTTAATATATATATAGATAATTATATACATGGTTTGAGGTGGTGGTGTGCATAATAAAGTACCACACAGTACACAAGATGTCAATAATTATTTAAAACTGCCAAACATAACAATACTTTTACAATAATTACATTATGATTGTGTTTTCAGCCATTTAACGCAGTTAAGGTTTTTAAAGAAGTACATTCTCTAATATATGAAGGAATGCTATTCCACACAATTGTTCCAGCGTATGACATACTCCCTTTAAATAGTTCTTTGTTTGGTCTTGGAGTTATATAATTTAATTCGTAAGCAGATCGTAGATTTCTCTGCGAGATAACAGTAGGATGAAACATATCACAAATATATGACGGGACTGCATGTTTTGATACTCTATACATAAATTTTGCCTTTTGGAGAAATATCCTTTTCTCGATATTAAGGGAATTAATGATAACTAGTGCTTCATTTAGTGTGGTATATTGGTCGCCTAAAATAGTACGACATGCTCTTCTCTGCAAACGTAATAACAGTTGTATGTTAGCTTTCTTTGTATTTCCCCATATTATATTACAGTAATCTAGATGAGGTTGAACATATGCCTTATAAAATATTATCCGGTAATTTAAAGGAATATATGATTTTATTCTTGACAGTAGCCAGATGTTGGTTGATATTTTCTTACGAATATACATAATGTGATTATCCCACTTCAAGTGTTCATCTATATGCATTCCCAGAATTGTATCACCTGTTGTAAGTTGCAGTTCAATGTTATTGTATGTTAATGATAATTTGTTATTAACAAGTCTTGCACGCTTTTGAGGTGAGGTAACTAAGAGCACTTTAGTTTTTTCTGTGTTTAAAACCATACCATTATTTAGGCACCAAGCATTGAGGGTATTTAAAGCAGTTTGAAGATTTTGCTCAATTACTGCTTTTGATTTGTTAACATCGCAGATAGTGGTATCATCCGCATACATGTCTGTATTAGATACAGTACCATTAAGACATATAGGAAGGTCATTTATGAATAATAATAATAGGAGAGGTCCTAAATTAGAGCCTTGTGGTACACCACATGTAATTAACTGTTTATCAGAGAGAACCCCATTTAGGGAAACATTTTGTTTCCTATCTGTTAGATAAGATGTAAACCACTTAACTGTAGTGTAAACTTACAAGGTCTGAGGTATAACGACCATTCGTGAAGAAAAACATCTGCTAAAGGTGTTTTAACTTGTTCAAAGTTTGGGTTATTAGTAAATTCGAACATCTTGCATGCTGTGTTGACCTAATTGTGACAAAGTTGACAGACAATGACTTCAAAAAAAACATTCATATGCATATGAAATTTGGCCAAAATTGGCCAAACATTATTAAATTCCGTTTAGCGGGTCTTGAGAAAAAGTTTTAATGTTGGGATTTGTTAGTGGTGGCGACCATTTTTGATCATGTGTTGACCTAATTTTAACAAACTTGATGCCATTGATCTAAACGTCATCCATTTCAGAGGAGAAGCCAAAATAGGTATTTATTTTTTTCATTCAAATGTCTTTTTCAAATGTAAATATACAAATTAGAACAACAGTCGCGTCACAACGACAATATAAAACGGCAAATGCCACTTAAAATTCCTTGTAGCTTTATCGTTTATCAATGTCAAAGCATTGGCTGATTTTTTTTTCTATTTTAGTTCAAGACGAATTAATATATTCTATTCTAGGTATATACAAGTGTGACCAGACCATTATGTGAAGGTTACTGTCAACGCCATTGCCTGTGTTCACGGTCATACATTCTGGTACAATGCCAGACAGGCCGCACTCATGGACAAGAGAACATCCAGTTAGTAATATAACTAATATTTATTTTGTGTATTATTGTCTCAGTTTTTGTATTAAACACACGGGGATACACGTATTGTCGAGGGAGTGTAATTTTGTTCCGTTTTACAGGCATGTTCTTTGGGTGGACGTCAGTTGGAAAAAACACAAACAAAAACAAACAAAAGAACATTTAAAACACAATCTCCAAACTACTTATTCAGTTATATGCAAATTCCTTGTACTTGTTTCTAGATTTTCGGATATGAGGTCGAATGCCGATATGGTTTTACATGTGTTGATTTGGCATAAAACTCTTTTCATTTCCATTCACTTTGTTTCATTTTCTACGGATAGACCTTTGTCAAGAGGGATTTTGTCATCGATAGCCTGCATTGAGTTACATAGGATGATATAGATATCTGTCAAAAACGTCTACGTATCTGAAAACGCATACCACATAGGGTGTAACTTGTCCAACAAGTTCTTTCAGAGTTTAAATGTAATGCCATGTACATGGTATGTTTGTTGATCTCTATCAAGTTCTTGTTTTTAGTTGTCATCAAGATAGTACGTGTCTACCTCCTTGAAATCGTTTTCGAAATATAAATTAGACTTGGTCACACTGTTTCTTAGGTGACGCTGTTTCAGATGGATCTTTAAATTCGATTAGCTCGTGGTCAAATATTAAAAATAGTTACACTAGCAATGACAATGAAACTGTCACACAGAAAAAATGGCATTCTCAGAACTCAGCTATTCAACATCACGCATTCAAAAGAAACGAAACATATATGGATATATAAAAAGCAAAGTTTGCAATATCACACATATAAAAGAGCTCGAGTTACAAAGAAAAAAGTAAAAACAATTCTGTTTCACTAACACACTATTTTGTGGATGTAATTTAAACTTAATCTACAATGCTCTTTTAACCCCGTCCCGTTCCTCCCAGCCCACTCTTTGGAGTTAGTTCGTATTATAAAATAGATAAAATGAAGGGATTTGAAACATACCTTACACAACGTAATTAAATTTAGCAAAATGTCTTTTTAAATGAGATATATTACAAACACGACGCATATATAGTACATATATAATACATATATAGTACACGATGCGATGAAGGCCTGATCCCATCACAAATCCGCCTTACAATGCAGTGTCTAAATGTATTACTGTTTGGAGTGCATCTTCTAGCCAAAAGATATGCAGCATTTGCATGGACACTTTGGACATATATCTCTGCACTTACAATTTTTAGTGGTAAATAAAAATACATTTGTTTTGAAAATCGGTTGAGAAATACATAGTTTACAACCAAAATAAGTTTTAATAGGGCTTTTCCCATTTAAGCTCATTGTTCATGGTGGCACCAGAAAATGAGATAATATCAAATAACGTTACTAAGCTTTAGAGATGTTCGATATAACTTCTCAGACATTTTAGTTTTAGATAGAATTTTAAAAAAAAACTATTTTTGGAGGGAGCAGAATTGCCGTATCATTTTTTTAAATTTGTCAACCGATTTTGACAAAGATTCTTTTTATTTACCACTTCATATGTATGTGTCAGTGATTTATAACTTATGTACATCTAAAAGTGTGAATGAAAAAATCATTGGCATGGAAAAAGCGTACCAAACAATAGTAAAATGATATTAGTGCATGTGGAGGTTTCTCCAGATTCGGAATACTGTTGTTAACGTTGAAGTGTCCATTCACGTTTATTTGTTAAGATTCAGAGTTTGCGTTTTAAGTATTAAAACCACGTTTTGAAGATTCAGTAACATCATTTAATTGTTCACACCTGTTTCCATTTTATACTTGATAATACACTAATACACATTTTGAAATAGTGTCCGTCTATTATTATCTGCTGGTTCTAGTTGTAGAAGTATTTCCATCCAAATGTCATCTTCGTTTTTATTTTCCTCCTCCACATCCTCCTCTACCTCTTTATCCTTATATTTCTCCTCCTTATCCTCCTCCTGATTCACCCCCAATTCCCGTTCCTCTACTTCCCCATCGTCCATCTTCTCTACATCTTCAATTGTGGCCTCGTCATTTGTATCTTCAATAAGATTATTTTGCTGAAATTTAGCTAGAATTTCACCTTGAAATATTGTATTCGTGAACATTTGTTTTCTGTTTTCAAACACACGCTCTTCTCGTATCTGATTCCATCTTGGTGGTGCAAGTTTTAAGGACACTATCGGAATAATGTTTCCTTCACGATTGACAAAGTCCACTGGACCGCCTACACGAAGGAATGCTTTAATAGGGGCGTTATCTACATGAGACGGAGAGACATGGTCGTAGTTGATTATCACAATATTTTTAGACCTATCACCTTTAAACATTTGCCAGCCATATTTCCATTCAGTTTCAATAAAGGACCGCCCTCCCTGACAAAGATAGCCCTCAGAGAGAATTAGCAAAAAGTGCTGTGTTGTCTGCAATACATCGTCTATGCTGAAGTCTCGAATGCTCCCAAAGTCTAAATCTCGATAGTTAACAAACGTTTTGTACCCAACTGCTTCAAGCTTAGGGACAAGTTTAAATTTAACCCATTCTCTTACATCGTCATTTTTATCGTCAAATGAAACAAATACATCGCGGGAAATGTGGGGTTGTATCGCGTTACTGTTTATGTGTCGAAGTTGAAGTTGTAGAACCATGATTTCGTAGCGAAATTTAAAAACTAAATACATCGCAAGGATTAAAATAACACCTGAAATAATCGAGCTGATTGCTATCAGGCATATATCCAAATCCATACAGTCCACCATGTCACGTTTGAACTCAAATGCTGATATTGTGCCATGATCTGGAACAAGACACCGGAAAACTTTGTTTTCATGGCAACCTTTGTTTGACAACCAATACGAAAACCATAAGGAATCACAGTCACATTTTATAAGCAGGTAAAGTGTGTTGATGCTGCAAACGTTCCGATTTTGCAACAGTTGGGGTAGGGTGCGTAATCGTGGATTGTTAGAAAGATTCAATTTTGCATTTGCCAAACGTTTTGCCTCTTTGTTTTCAAAGAATAATAGGTCATTGTTTGATATGTTGAGAACTGATACATGTCCAAGATAGGACACATTTGTAATTTCCCTAATCAAATTGTTAGATACGTCAAGATGTATGAACTGTGAATAATTTGATTTTGGCATAGAGTCTGGTAATTGTATCAGTTCCAGATAAGAACAGTTCACAAATATAGCATTTACACATATGCGGACAGTCATGGTTTTGATCAATAGGACATACAAAGTCATCCAGTGGAACGTCGACAACAGGCATACTTTTCAAACTGGGAAGTGAACTGCATGTAAAGTTCATCGAGTCCCGCCAAAACATATCTATAACATGTTGAGACAAATTCATGAAATTATGCAATGTACAATCACAATCAAACTTGGCTCCATTAAAATAAAATCCAAACGAAAACAATTGACCTATCTGCAGCAAGCTCTCCAGTTCTAGAACTCCTTTCCAGTCCGGAAACTTTTCAAAAATATTGTCTTCCATTCTGGCCACACCCGGTCCGTATGTGAGACTGTTATTTAAGTTAATTCGGAGAACATTTGTTATTTCATTGATAACGTTGGATTTGTAGTTAATCTGACAAAATGGGTGCAAGCTCATCATGTTTGTGGTGTCAACAGATTCCATGAGGTTATGACTAAGGTCCACAGTAAGTAAAGATAGAAGTGGTGCCGATAGGACACTTGGATCCATATATTTTATCAGGTTGAAGCTCAAGTCGACATTTCGTAAATATGTCAGACTGGAAAACAACGAGTTTGATACATGTACTATTCTGTTGTGCTGCAAGTTTAACGTATCAAGCATATGCAAACAGTTTAAATCGCCGAATTTCTGAATTGCGTTATTTGAAAAATCAATTTTAACAATTCTTTCCCAAAATATTTTAAACATGTCAAACTGATAACTAAATGTTATAACAATCCATTGATCTTTGTCCCAATTACAGATGTTACTTGGAATTTCACTCATTTCAGAATTTCTGTAAACGATTTCGTAAATGCAGCTCTTATTTAATGTTTCTTTAGGTATAACTAAGGTTCTGCCCAATGATACGTATTCTATGATAAGACCTTTCTCTTTCTCCATGTTGTTGTGGAATTGCAAGTGCAGCACTCATCGTACCTAGATGCTATATCTTTGTGGACGTCACAGACAGAACTGCATAGAAGATAATCTCTTGGTACCATCCAGTTTGGTGTCCATGGCAGCCAAGCATGTACACTGCTGGACATTAGAAGCAGTATTACAGCAAGCCTGGAAAAAGGGAATAGATGAATGTAATGAAGACAAGGCATGTAATGCCATTTATGACCAACCAATTCATTGAATGATGTCAGATCCATTAATTCATTGAATAAAAGCAAATCAATAAATTAAAGTAGATATAAAAGTCGAACAGAAAATGTTGCATTCAATGACCATTGCCAACCAAAACACACGCATCGAAAACATATAACATTACAAGAATAAACAAGAAGCAAGGTGTGTAACATCACACATATAAAAGGGGTTGTTTCATTAAAATACATGTAACTCATCAGAGGCATGTGTTTAAAAATGCGAATAAACACGCACTTTATCATACTTTTATGAATACATACTGAAAAGGGATCCATTGGAAGCAAACACACAAACAAGAGATAAAAATAGCAGACTCGGTTTTATTAAGTCTGTTCATGAGATGTAGTGTAAAGCGAAACACCTCTCACGCTTCCTAGCACCGACTTAAGCGATATTCTACTTTAAAGCCACAACGATTGGGCTTGATAATGCCAAAGAACCAGTAAGTAATAACACAAATGATTTTGTTAAAAGTTGCGTACTTTAATTGCTACACCACTTCCTGTTCGAGTTTTGTATTTGCAACAAAATAGAGGATATTTGTTGTTTTGGAGTGAATAACAGATTTTACTTTATCGAAAAGTGTGAAAACTGTATATTTTCACGAATGCGTAGCACGAGCGAAAATATTGAAGTTTGATCACTTCGAGATGAAATAAAATCTGTTATTCACGACAAAACAACAACTTTACTTTTTTATTTTATGCTTTATAATCAAAGTGTACTGCATTATGCAGAATTTATTTTTTTAAATTTGACGACCTCATTGGCTTAGTATGATAAAATTGTTGTTTAATTCCCCATAACTTCTAAACTACTTAACCGATTTCAATAATCTACGACACATTTTCTTAGTTATTTCCAATCCAATAAACTTTCATAGCAATTTTCTGAAAAAAGTAGGTTTTTTTTCAAAAATGACCAGCTGATATTTTTCACTGTAAAGACAACAATTCTGAAATACTTGACCAGTTTTAAAAAATACAGCTCATTTTCTTAGACCATTTACGAATGATATATATTAAACAGTTATTTTCTAAACAAATTACATTTTTTATTGCTTTTGATATATTGAAAAAAGAGTATTTCAGGCGGCAGTGAAACAAATAAAACTCTATATTTCACACGTATGAAATACCGCTTTTATTTCACTGCCAATCATAAAATAAAAGCTAATACTTGAACAAGTAAGAACGCATAATTGTCATAATTGTAATAAAACTGTGCAAATTGATATATAGGGTCCTATAGAAACCACAGCGTCCGAACGCAATGGCATCGTAGGTCCGCACTGTACTGCAAAGAAGGACTAGAAACTACAATGAAAGAGACAAAAAACAACAGAAAGGGTGGTGAAGACAGGGTTACCGACTTGGAACGGTCAGTAGGCAATAAGGCCTACTGGTTAGCTTGAATCGATTTTATATGCGCACAATCCTCGCTATTATCCTGTCTTCAGCGCCCAAATAGACAAGACAGTGTAAACAAAACTACATCCCATCAAAAGGAATTCTCTAACAATAAAGTCCACATCCAGAGAAACTAACTAAAGATACACATACAAAATAATAAACCTACATTACCTCATAGTTCTGCTGCTTGATATTTCAATAAATCCTGCTGGTACCGAATGGCAGTTTTACAGATTTAGATTCACTATTTATACAGCTCAACCTCGCGGAAGTTAGAAAGGGATTTGATAACCCAGATATGTCATCTCAAGATATAGATCATGACTGTACGAATACTGTTTTCAAAAAAACTAATAGGTTGTCTTTACAGGATTACTGAGATAAAATCGAAAAACGTTTGATAGTACTATTTTGTGTGTTCAGTATTAAGAAATATTTATTTGAGGTTTATCAATGGCTGTCCATTAAAGCTGGTTGTGTTTACAATAACTCTATTTCGGAGCAACACATAAGATTGGAGTCTATTAGGGGTTTTACCTTTGTGGTATTTAACGAATATAATTGATGCATGCGTAAAAGAGGAAGACAATTTAGTTGGTTTTATTTCAAAATTCCAATATGTTATAAAGCCCATGCAGAGTTAAACCTGGTACATTTTCACAATGAAAGACTTAGCAAATGCATGTACACACTTAATGTGAATGTGACGAGAAGATGTTTCTTATTTGTTTTATGGTGTTTTATGTCATTTTCAACACATGTAAGGTTATATATGACGGTCGATTGTTTGGTGGTGGAGGCAGACCATCCACTTTTCCTGGGTAGAACCAGTACTGTACACCTCCCGCCATCCGTAAGAATCGACACATCCTCACTTACAAGTTGAGCTCCCAGTGGGATTCGAACCCGCAGCGGTGAGAGGCGAATGTTTACAACGCAAACGTCGTTAACCATTCGGCCACGGAGACGCTTGAGAAGATGTTTCTATTTGTTGATATTATTTTGCTCTGTTTTTCTTTTGTGGAACTCAAACTCTGTTTGTGATCGAACTGTTCACACAAAGGTATCATTACTTACTTTATTAATGCATACATTTTGTATATTAATGCATACATTTTGTATATTAATGCATACATTTTGATGCATACATTTTGTATATTAATGCATACATTTTGTATATTAATGCATACATTTTGAAGCATACATTTTGTATATTACTGCATACATTTTGTATATTAATGCATACATTTTGATGCATACATTTTGTGTATTAATGCATACATTTTAATGCATATATTTTGTGTATTAATGCATGCATTTTGTATATTTTAAAACGTGTGTTGCTAAAGTTGTCATTTCAACTTTTTGAATATTTCCAAAAATAGATGTGTAGACTTAATTTTTGATTCCGTATATAAAAACGCATGTCTTCAGTGAGAAATGATATTGTCGTAGATATAACGAGATATGTATTACTAATTGGTTAATTGATTGTAGTTCATTGAGGAAGGTGTGTGTGTGTGCGGGTGGGGGTTGGGGAGGGGGATGTGTTCAAAGTAGATTTCTGTGAAATAGTATTAACTATTATGTGTTACTGGTTGATTTAATGTTATCTGTTATTAGCGACCTGTATTGTTTGTTATCCGCTTTTGAGAATATTTAAATATGTATTTACTGTTATCAATTATTCGAAATATATATCGAATGTCCTCCCTATGGTGAGTTTTCAACAAAACGTTTTTCTTTGCTATTCTGGTTTACTCATCAGGACTGTGATTATTGGGGGAACTGTTCCAACAGCAGCTATAAAAACAGGATTTGCTGGAACCAATGCCAATACAGCAATACAACCAATTATTCCACTTGTAACCTGTAACCCTTTGTTAATCCTACCACATAATTTATAACTAAGTGTGTATGCTATTGATTGTCGAGTCAAATAACTAATTAATTCTTCCTTGCTTTTAATTTCTTTTATTATAATAATAATAATACGATTAATTAAAATATTTAGAAAATAATTGTTCATGTTCTCCGGCTGATATTTTATCTATTTTTAATAATTCATCAATTATGCTAATACCTTTATTTATTAACTGTGGACTATTATTTCCTCATTCGATACTTCCACATACTAACTCCAGATCATTAACCAAATCATCAGGACTATTGTAATATTCGACACAACATCCTAAAATCTTCTTTGAAGAACCTTTATGAATTCGCAAACCAGATAATTCTGTCAGTTTTTTAAATACAGTTTGAGACAGCTTTAAAGGTTTTTTATTATTGTAACGCTTTGTTATTAAATCTATAAAATCACTGTCTACTTCCTGATTTAATAAAATTGCTTCTCCTTTTTTAGCAATAAGTTTGAGATGACCAGAAATTTCAGGCAAGTCAATGTGTAACATACCATAGTGGCCATCTTTTCTGACTTTATAGGAATGTTTTTTTGTTTTTTTTCGTTCACTACAATAGTCTCGTTATTTGCAGCCATTGATTGAATTCTATCCCTATACTACTTTATAGCCTTTGACCTTCCTTCTAAGTCATTATACTTTCGATTTAATGATACTTTTTCTGTTGTATATTTTTTTTTTTTTTATTTGTTTCTTTAGTCTTTTCATGACCAATTTGGTTGATAACTTCATCAATGTTCTTAGCTAAGTATTTCACACCATATTCATTTTTAATCACGTCCGATGGCAACGGGAGGTTATAATTTCCTATCACATCAATCATAATTGCTGGTTTGGCATGCTTTAATTATTTAAGAGGCTCTTCAGCAAATAACTGCGCCAGCCCTTCTTTTTGATTTCAGTTTGATCGCCTATAGATTTGGCTTATTTCTGGAAGGGTAGACAACTGTTTAGTTAACTGTTCTGACTGCTCTTTCATATCGCGAGTTACCTGTTTAAATATTTCTTTGTATAATTCACGACTAGCTCCTTTTTCTAGCCTGTTTTGAATAACTTTATTTTCATATTCTTTAACAAGATTACTTGATGATTGCATTGAAGTCTTTCCACTTTAACAACGACACATATAATAGGTTAGATAACATAAGATAAGTTAAGATAAGATAAGTTTAGTTATTTGGTTATAAAAACATGTATGATTTATTTTTAGTTGTTTTCTTGGTTGATTTCTTGGCTGGGGGCTTTACTGGTGCCTTGGCTGCTTTTTCTAACTTGGCAATATTTGATAAGGCTAGTGCTATTTGTTTTTCCGCGCGTGCTATTCTAGCCCTAAAGTTTTTTCTTCTTCTTTTCTTGTTTTGTTGGCTAGTTGCTTTCTCAAACCATTTAATTCTCCCTCTGATGCAATGAGATAAAATTGGATGGCTGCCATGTGGTTCCTTTTATACTTCCCGGCTTTCTTGCGGCCCTGGGAGCTTTTCTTTCTGTTGGTTTTGGTAAAGGGTTAGTTACTTGTTCCATGCCGTAATATCTGACTTGATTGGCTATAAAACATTCTTCTTCTGTTCCTAATCTTTTTCCAAATGGGATTATTTTTATTCCATACTTTAAACATTATACTAGTAGGTTAGATAATATTAATATTATCCAAGTATTATTATAATGGAAATTCCAAACTATGATATAAAGACAGAAAACGGTAATTTCAAACAGATATGTAACTTTATGCCAGGCTCTTGTTTAGCTAATTTGTGGTAATTTAGGAACTGGTAAAACAAATACATTAGTTTACATGTTGTTAAAACCATTAGTTTACTATGACAAGATTTAGTTATTTGCTAAAAATTTAGAGTAGTCCAAGTACAAAGTTTTGTCGTAAAACTTGAAAAAAAAAGCAAAAAGGAATAAAATTCCAGTCGGAGACATATTAGAATGTTCAAATGATAAAGTTATCCCTGTGAATGACTTAGCCTCTGATACTCAAAAGATAGTTACTGTTGATGATTATGTTTGTGAACGTAATCAGAATGATATTATTAATTATTTTATCCAAGGCAGACATAAAAAATGATGCGTAATTTATTTGTTACAATCTTACTAGAAACTCCCAAAGACATTCGCTTAAACTGTTCTCATTATATCTTCTTTGCAAGTCCAGTTAATCGTGAGCTGGGCATGCTTTCTTATGAACAAGATGTTAGCAAACATCAGTATAAAAAAGGCAACTGACAAGCAGTACGACTTCCTGTATTTGGATCGTCCGAGGAAGTTGATCAAAAGAAACTTTATAGAAATGACAGCTGTGCAGAATGAAAGAAACAGAGCTTTTGATAATGAAATAACTCTTCTTAAAATTCATAATCAAAAGTCTGATAGTCGCCACACAGCACTTCTTGAGATAATTGATGAGTTGAAAATAAAAGTAGACAATGCAAGTCGAATTACAATGTTTGAAGCAACAATAGATAGAATAAGCATTATGAATGATGACAGTTCACGTTATGTATCGTACCGGACACTAAAACCACTTCAAATAACTATTCGTAAATATTTTCTTGAAGCGTTTACTCTTGCAACCAATCCATTTATAAATACTGAAGAATATTTTGACTCAGGGATCGTTATTAATAAATCCGGACGTTATATATATTTGAAATAGACTTTACTTATACAGGAGAGGACGTAATATATTTTCTCCTTGATAATGACAGACAGCAAAAGTTCTTGCATCCAATACTAGATAATGACAAATAAACAATAAAAAAACATTTGAATTATTTCTCACAGAAAAAAAGACTATTATTTTTCGGACCGCAAATAATACGTGGCACTACTAAAGTTTTCAATTTGAAAAATCAAGTTTTAAAATGTTTTATTTAGGTAGTTAGTTTAATCTACTGATATATATATAATGGTGCAAACAATTGTATTATCATCTGAAAGAGCTGCATTAATTAATAACTCTAACACAACGAGTAATTTTACAACTGGCCATTGTTATTAGATAAAAATAAACAGTATGGCATTGGACTTGATAAGATTATTCGTATGACTTACTCGTGGTACAATATTAGCGAGGACTTTAATAACAAAGTGATAAGGTATCACAATGACAAAGATTGGAAAGATCTTATTTTCCAAAATGGAAATTACAGTTATGCTGATACAGATAATTATATAAACAATAAGAACCGAATTTGATTCATCAAGTTTTAAATGCCTAGTTACCATTTATAATAATTTCGTACTTGATTTAAGAGAATCAAACTTTCATACCTTAATTGGCTTTGAAAAAGATGCAGTCATTAGAGAAACTAAGTTTGGAACAGTAGTCCCAAACATAACAAATTCAATTGATACTTTATATATTCACTGTCATTTGATAAGTAATTATATTGTTTATGGATCTTATTCAGATGTTATTTATGAAATAAGTACATCCGATCTTAAGAGGTCATATCATTTTAAAGACGAACTGATAAGATTTGGGTATTGTGAAGTAAATAAAACAATTATTAACGCTACTACTATTTACATAACCGTCTTCTCTGGCAAAATTATTCACCTTAACGAAGTCCACATATCATTCCGATTTGTTTTAAAAGAATTAATGTAATATAAGTCATATATGGCACGATTATAAAAGTTTGACACTAGTACGGGAAACTATACTCAAGTAGATAAATTAACGAGAGACGGTATATTTGACATTGTTTCAAAACTTGGATCAAAGTATTTAGTGGGTCTGTGAAAACAGCAGGTAAGAAAACAAATTTTAGAGAGTGGTTTTAAAAAACTTCGAGATGAAGTAGGGAAAATTGCTGCTGATAAATTAATTTCAGTTGTAAAACCTAAACCAAAAGGCGAGATCATTTTAAAGGCTGACAAAAAAGAATTTGCAGCAGAAGTTGTAGCTGAAATTGAAGAAGATGTAAATGCAAAAATCAATAGATTACTATCCGGATGATCACAACTAAATATATTCATACAAGAATTAAACGATTATTTAATAAAAAATAATCTAATTGATAATATATATAGATGTTTCGGAGTGAAAAAAATATAATACTAGATGTGAACATGTGCCTATTCAATTAGATACTCCTATAAGAAGACCTGGAAATAATACTAGACAAATGAAAAGTGGTTATCAATTTACACTAACTGATAGAAGTTCTTACTTTGATTGGTATAACGCATATTTTGAAATAAATTTTCAAGTAAAAAAGCTTGATGATGGGGCTGCTTTTGCAGACGCTGATAGAATTGCATTAATAAATGACGCAGCTTCATTGATTGGTCAAATGCAAGTAAAATAAAATGGAAAAATAGTTAATGATGGAAATAATCTCAATCAAACCGAGTCTGCTATATTTCGTATGTGTCGTGCTCGGCTGTTTCCAAAGGTCCATTATCATACTCTTTTTCATAGATTTGTTAATGTCAAAAGTTTGCTTGAAATGTCTGATGATTATGCAAAAACAACCGGAACAAACGAATACTTTTATTCGGACCCCACGGGCGTGGCAGAAACCCGATTCGACACCTACGAACATAAAAACGATTATAATTCGGGGTTTGTGGATCGTCATCTTTTAATTATAGCTTACAAAGAGTTAGCTCCATAATTCCATTAAATAAATATTCCTTTTTCCAAGGTTTGGAAACAAACATGCTACCCCCAGGCCAAATTCAAATTAGCTTGCAACTGACAGTTGATGATGTGTTAATTTTCAAATGTGCTGGTGTTGGTGATGGCCGAGTAGTTATTAATAAATTAGTTTTGTGGATATCTAGAATGATATTTAACCCAGATGGTTTAGTCTATGTTATGTCCAGTCACATGACATCAACAATATGGACTTATTTTCGAGAAATGATACAATAAAGCCCTCAACAAACAGAATGTGTATTTGCAAAGATCAGATAAGAGTTCTTCTTAAACACAAAATCCTCATATTTTAAATACTTTTAAACTGAATGACGCTGATGATAATTGCTATTTACAATCAGCTAGATTGGAAGTTGGAAATGGTGTATGTTACCCAGAAACCGAATACTGTTATGATAATATTATAAGAATATTCAGAGTTGTTATTAATTATTCTTACAAGCAAAATGATAAAAACTCCGAAACTATGCTAAATGCGATTAGTTTTAAAACTCTTTTTGGAATGATATATTTAGTTTGAGTTACAAGGGTGATGAAGTCAGTATTGATCCGGAAAAAAAATTAAGATATAAATTAAATACCCTTCCTACTGCTAGATATAAAGTTTATGCTTTGGTCTTGTATGAGGAAAATGTAGATACAGATACTGTTAGAAATGAAATAGTTATAGTTTAATCTAACATAATATGTATGACTTACCAAAACTATTCAGTAAATTTAACAGATGGTCAAAAACAGAGTTTAGCAAAAGCATATGAAAACAAATGTGAATTAACACTAAGGTTAATAAATAACAAACTAACTGGGGATTTTCCTTTGTTGTTGACAGCAACTCTAGTTAAAAACATTAACAAGGCTATGTAAATGGACATGGCTTGGACATAAATATATCAAAATCGCAAATGAGATAGACTTTCTTAAAATGGAGGCTTTTTGGGAGCATTAGCTGGTTTGTTGACTTAAACAATATTACCAACAGTTGCTAGATTTGCTCCGAAAGTGGAAATGGAATGGTAACTATACCTAATAATAAAAACAAGCACTACTTGAATCGGATGCACTAACACCATCACAAAGAAAAAAGATAACAAAGTCTGAAGGTTGCTGCCCTATTAAACTGACACGGCAACAACAACAAGACGGGGGATTTCTTGGACTACTCGCATCATTAGGAATTCCTTTAATTGAATATCTTATTAGTAGCTTGACAGGAAAAGGTTTGCAAGTAGGTAGGAAAGGAAAAGGACTAAGAGTTGATCGTGGAAACGGTTTACAATTAGAATCGCAAATCAGGCCATGTAGAAGTATCCCACTCGTAAAAAAAAAAGAGTTAATTTTCAAAAACAAGCCTATCTTAGATATAATGAAATGGTTAAACAGTATGGCATACAAAACTTCAGGGGAGTTTTAGCAGAAACAAATTACCAACAAAACAAAATAAACAAGAATGCGGTATTATTAACCTAGATTATTTTATTGGACCTGGTACATATTGGACTTGTTACTGCGATAAATATTATTTTGATCCGTTTGGTATAAAAAAGAGTATTATAATGGACCTTTGGAAAGGCCGAGCACGACACATACGAAATATTGCAGTCTCGGTTTGACTGAGACTGTTCATGAGCGGTGGTGAAATTATGATAGCTACCGCTCATGCCCTCTAGCCCCAGGTTGAGCAGAACTCAATATTCATAAAATCAATAGTACACAAATGTAACCATCCAGAAGATGGCATGCATATGGCGGTGGACATGGAGTGCACTACTTCCCCATGTCGTACGGCGTATGGTCCCAGTATCTTATAAAATTAAATGCCCCGAAGAGCGAAATAAACATAATGGAATTTAGTTGGGAACAGCGGTTATGAAGCCTGCGTATCACAAGTAACAGCCAAAAGATTAAATTAAAAAGCAGACAACATATCCTACGAGTGGTTAAACAATACCCAGAGCCTATTATCGGCCGGAGTAGTGGAACCACCGAATCAAAAATTATGTAAGAAAACAAAAGAAAGTGAAAATGTACCACCGATAACTAAATATAAGTATCGGGCTCAGCAATCTCCAAAGATCGAATGGATAACAGTAATGATTGCAAGCGCGGGGAGACGTTTTACTGCCGCCACACTGCACAAGCAACGCCACTGTGCTATAAAAAAGAGTATTATAATGGACCTTTGGAAAAGCCAAGCACACACATACGAAATATTGCAGTCTCGGTTTGATTGAGACTGTTCATGAGCTGTAGTGAAATTATGATAGCTACCGCTCACGCCCTCTAGCCCAGGGTTGAGCAGAACTCAATATTCATAAAATCAATAGTACACAAATGTAGCCATCCAGAAGATGGCATGCATATGGCGGTGGACATGGAGTGCACTACTTCCCCATGTCGTACGGCGTATGGTCCCAGTATCTAATAAAATTAAATGCCCCGAAGAGCGAAATAAACATAATGGGATTTAGTTGGGAACAGCGGTTATGAAGCCTGCGTATCACAAGTAACAGCCAAAAGACTAAATTAAAAAGCAGACAACATATCCTATGAGTGGTTAAACAATACCCAGAGCCTATTATCGGCTGGAGTAGTGGAACCACCGAATCAAAAATTATGTAAGAAAACAAAAGAAAGTGAAAAGGTACCATCGATAACTAAATATAAGTATCGGGCTCAGCGATCTCCAAAGATCGAATGGATAACAGTACTGATTGCAAGCGCGGGGAGACGTTTTACTGCCGCCACACTGCACAAGCAACGCCACTGTGCTATAAAAAAGAGTATGATAATGGACCTTTGGAAAGGCCGAGTATGACACATACGAAATATTGCAGTCTCGGTTTGATTGAGACTGTTCATGAGCGGTAGTGGAATTATGCTAGCTATAAGTCCAGCAAAAGAAGTTTTAACGTACATACCTGATATAAATATAATACTATCCAGTATCAAGATAAGCAAAGTATACTATGCGAGTATTTCTGTTTGTTTTTCATTAAAAAGTTTCAAGACGGAAATAAGATTTGTGATATTCTTTATAAAATATTAAAACCTAAATGAAAACATTATAAAATCATAATTTATCTAATCATATTTTATATGTGAGTTACTACGTTAAAGAAAAGATGATTACGGAAAATGTCGATCTTCAGTATATTCTAACAAAAAATGGAAGAAGAATGTTAAAAGCAACATGCGCTTCTTGCGGTATTACTAGAACACAGTTTGTTAAAAGTACGCAAGGCGGAAGTATTGATATTCATAAAGCTTTACTCCCTCTGTTTCCTAAAAAGGGGCTAACACTTCCTGGTTATAAATATTGCGGTCTAGGCAATCCACTTGACAGCGGAGAAGCAGCAAATGAATTAGATTCTATTTGTAAAGAGCATGATTACTGTTATGAAGAAAGTCCTAGTAATACAGCAACGTGTGATAGAAACATGCTGACTGGTTTAAAAACGAGCAAATCCAAATCACTTGGAGAAAAAATGATAAAAACTTGATTGTTAAACCGGTAATTGGTACAAAATATAAACTCGGACAAGGAACATCAAACAACAAGAAAATGCGTTCAGATGGACCAGATGGTTCAGCTTGGCCGACGAGCTACATAAAAAAGAGTATAATAATGGACCTTTGGAAACGGCCGAGCACGACACATACGAAATATTGCAGTCTCGGTTTGATTGAGACTGTTCATGAGCGGTAGTGAAATATGCTAGCTACCGCTCACGCCCTCTAGCCCCGGGTTGAGCAGAACTCAATATTCATAAAATCAATAATACACAATTTTAACCAACCCGAAGATGGCATGCATACGGCGGTGGACATGGAGTTAATTGCTTCCCCATGTCGTACGGCGTATGGTCCCAGTATCTAATAGAATTAAATGCCCCGAAGAGGAAATAAACATAAAGGAATTTATACTTTGAAAGTTCACTCAACGCCGCGTGATTGTTAATAAAATTGATAAAATATGGTCGGCTGATTTAGTTGATATGCAATCGTTTTCAAAGTATAATAAAGGTGTTAAATACTTGCTTACTGTTATTGATGTATTTAGTAAATTTGCTTGGGTTATTCCAGTTCCAAATAAATCTGGTCTATAAATTACTAAAGCTTTCCAAAAGATCATAAGTACGGGAAGACAGTGTAAATTTCTTTGGGTTGACTAGGGAGTAGAATTTTATAATAAAACGTTTAAGCAATTTCTTGATGATAATAATATTGAAATGTATCACACGTTTAATTTTGGAAAAGCTGTAGTATATGAACGTTTTAACCGAACATTAAAAGAAAACATGTGGAAATATTTCACAGCAAACAACACAAATAAATATTTAGACGTGTTACAAAAATTGGTTGACAAATATAATAACACCAAACATTGTAGCATTAAAATGACACCGACAAAAGCAAGCGACGAGAAGAATAAAGGAGAGGTGTATTTCAAAGATGTATGGAAAGATGAAAGATAATAAATCGCTATTTAAGTTTAAGATAGGAGACAAGGTTAGAATCAGCAAATATAAAATAACTTTTGAGAAAGGGTATACACCAAACTGGACGGAAGGAATGTTTGTTATTGATGAAGTTCAACAAACAAATCCTATAACATACAAAATAAAAGATTTAAACAACCAAAAGATTGACGAATTAGAAATGATAAAAATTGATCAAGAAGTATTTAGAATTAAAAAAATGATACGACGTGATTATGAAAAGAAACAAGCTTTGGTTAAGTGGAAGGGCTATAATGATGATTTTAGTAGTTGGAATTGAATTGCATGTTGTTTAACGGCTCATCAACACAGTATAGGTTATTTAAAGCTGCCCCAGAGAGAGGGGAAGGATACATAGTTTAATAGTTGGGTACCGTTCAAGGACATTCAAGACATAAAAGCGCGTTAAAGATATGAACATATAATGTATTGTTATATTATTAATGGTGCAAAAAAGTGTAGAAAAGGTATGCAAAATCTTGAAGAGTTAAAAAATAAATATCGAAAAATATTGCTATTAGGTAAGGTAGTTCAAGTAGAATGTGATGTGATTCGTGTTGAATATTAGATACTAAAAAAGTCAAATTAATAAACGAAAACTGTCGGAAATGGATTATTATCTTAAAACCTTGACGAAAATAGGGAAAAACTATAAAATATTATATGATAAAACTATTTATCTTTGACCTTGGGCACATATTACAGCAAGCATGCTCGGTGGGTTTCTCTCATCTGTGCATTTTAGGTGATTTTAATTTTAAAGCCCCAACTGCCATATAAAAGCCAGAAGATGGCGCTTGGGCAGGTTTCTATATAAAGTATGCATGTTTCACATCAGAGGTCCCTTTTTCAACATTTTGAATAAACTACTGTAAAATAAATTATGAAAAGTTGCACAAATAAACATTTAAACATGTTAAATCAATTGGTGTAATTATTTGTTTAAACAACCATTTGCAAAGTATAGTTTCAAAAAATAATTTAAACCAACTGTCAAACAATTTGAATTTGCCGGGAGGAGCCTATGCGGTTATGAGGTTATGACCCTTGCTAATACAGAATGTAAACATTTCCCACGTGGCTGCATTTATCAACAAGCGTGCTGCAGCAGACGGCTTCCACTTTGTACTATCATCAAAAAAGTAAAGCATCACAATTTAAAGCGGGTTGTCAACAGACCTTCACAACGGCACCAAATCTTGATTTTGTGTGTTATAACTGTATATGAAAAGTTTCAATTTTCATTTGTGAAATATTATTGTGATTCAATTCAAATATAGAGTTGGCTGCTTCATCAAGTGTAGGACAATGTTTTAGTTGACAGACAGGCTGTGTGCAGCAGTGGTAATTTGATAGGCTCCTCGATTTTTTCTTCGTGTTTCCTTATAAAATTTATATTTAAATGTATTGTTACAATTTCAAACCGATAATCACGTAGACTTTTTCAGCCACAATGGAGAGAACTGTAACTAATGTTGTAATAACTTGTAGTTCAATCCATTTGCATATGTTTCTATGAATATTGTGATGTTGAATTGATGTATTGTTACATAACAGCAATAAAATATTATTAAACTAGATTCCGCAAAAAGAAAGTTGTAATCAAAATAAAAGGTACTATCAAAGTTTTGGAATGTCACTTAGCCACTTTCTTCATCTATAGTTTATTTACATCAAAGCAGTGATAAAACGTTCGTCTTTATTGCAATATAACAAACATGCAACACAAATCGTACCGAAACAAGTGACCTAGGAGGGCATGGGTTGACGCAAGATGAGTCTAAACACATCACACACATACATGCAACTATATCAAATAGCAACACGGTGAAGATGAGTCTATAAATTCTAAGCTGAACCTTAAATACGGTGTTCTTTATGGCCATCGTATCATTGCGTATCGACGTTTACAAGTAGACGGGCGATGGTACTTTGGTACGATGGTGATGGTACGATGGCACAATGGTACGACGGCGATCACGCGAAGAACCATCGCAATCGCACTATCATACCGTCGCCATCGTACCATCGTACGTACAATCGCCCTTCGAGTTGCAAACGTCGATACTCGATGGTACGATGACCCTAACGAAACACCGTACCTTCAAGTTATATTCATAACGCATTGTACACCCGTGGCGTAGGAAAGTGTCAGATATTGGTGAATGGTGGAGGAAGGGTAGGAATTGCAATATTTGATAACTTATTTTTGTTGATGTTGTTTTTTAATGTACACAATAGCTTCTTTTTTCTGTCAATGTAATGCCCTGTGTCTGCAAACGTTCAGGACACAAACACATTTTTGGGGACACGGTTACTTTATATTTTGCTTTTATTCTACAAAATATTTCAAAAACATATAATTGTAGTATTTGGAATAGGACATTAGAATGAACACAAAAAAGACATTTTAGTGGAACCTTGATGCGCGAAAATGTGTCAAACAAACTTCAAGATTGGCATGTGTCACTTTAATACGAAACATTTAAGACCGTACAGTCACATGAAATGAACTCGAAGTCTAACACTTCTTTGGACTTACACAAAGGAATTCAACACACTCGCTGTGTATGAAACTTGATTGATTGGGTCTTTGTATGTAATATCTCGCTCACCAACGTGCACGAGTTTCACGTGCTCTGCTTTACTCAATCCGTATTCGGTCATTCGGCCCGACATTTGTTGACAACATTCTTGATCGTCAGTTTTCGGCTTGCAACTGATTGGTACATCACGTGTAAGACCCGAGTTAAGTCGGTAAAAACATTAACCCGCTTAGTGTGCTGTTGTTATTTGAAACGAACGGTTGTGTAAAATGGACGATTTCGTAAAATAAGGCAAGTGTGAACTAGCTTTTGTTTCTCTTTTATAGTATGCTTTTGTTCAATTCTGTATTCAGTTAAATGTTGTAAAGATTAAAACAGTACAATCAGTATACATACGGCACTATGTTAATTTATTCATGTGTAAACTTATTTTTCTCTTTCCATTGGTTCCAAATCCCTACATGGACATAGGCATTTCCCGTGCCTATCTGACATAGACCTTTTATTTGAGTGAACATATTGATAATATAACTAGTAAAGGATAAAAATAAAAACATACCGTGAAGCATGTTCCACTCTACTAACTGCAGAGTTGAACGGCTCTATTTTCGGTAGAGTGGGGATGTCTGGGGTAAAGCATTGTGGTACCTTCCAAATCATTCGTGCCTAGTATCTAGTATGGTTAGTATAATGCTAAAAATGCGCATAATCGAAAAAGATAATGTTTTCATTGCTCTGGTAACTGGCGGAATGAGTTAAATTTGCCCACAAACGTACCATTTCTCTAGAATTCCAATCACGCTAAACAACACCATAACTTGATTGACATTCCATATGTGTTTGTGTTTTTATTTAAAATTAAAATGTTTTCTTCCACCAAACAGGCGTACGTCTTTGAGCTAGCCGGATACCATCTCTGTGTGTATTTGCGTTTACTATTAAATCAAACTGTATTATTGCCTTTAGGTGTACCGGAAGTAAAACATATCTCATTGAGTCCTGTACAATATTATCCAAGCTTTCTAGTTAGCCATTTTTTCAAAATGAAGTTCAAACTAAGATTCTCTTACATATTCTTAGTCATGAGACTTTCCTCTCCAGAAAACTGCTGAGAATAGTAGGGGTCATGTGGCATATAAGAAAAGAAAATTCTGATCTTTGTTGACACCGTGAACAAACTGCATACATTAGGCACCTCTTAAATGTGTTCTACTTTCATTTTCAAAACTTTCAAGTTGATGAATAAAATCATCATACAAACATGCAAATGGTTCTTAGCTCTCACAAACAAGTCAATAAAGTCGAAATGAAAAACAGGCCTTAAATACTCAAAAATGCCTTTTATCACAAAAAAAAGTTAGGGATTATATATTTTGGAATACCTTTCGACTACATCAAACATGAATACCTCAGTGATTTACTTCCTGTATGCCTTTAATCAAATAGGTGTGGCTGTGACGTTGATTTGGAATTGGTGGGACCATGGGAACGTTTCGGAAGACAAAGTAGGGAGAACAAGTAGGGGTCGATCAAGGGTTACTAGTAAGTAAACGTGTTCTGTGAAGTATTTATTCCTGCGATCCCGATGATTCCCTTGATTAAGTTTTATGTCCTTTTGAACAATAGAAAGATTCAAAGTTAGATATCTTAAATACTTCTACATATTTTTACATGAAAGTTGCAGTTCCTCATCTCATTATCCTAGTAAGAAACATAAACATGATTTCAAAAAATAAAGATGTTTTAATAATACATTTTAAAATGAATCCAACATGAATTAGAACTCAAATGTATAAATATAATTTTACAATAAAGCTTGTAATATGTTACCTCGATATCATTATCTAGTTGATGCTATCAATTAAAATCTCAAATAATCCTGTCAAAGTTGTTTTTAAAGAAACAAAATAAATGATCATAATCAATACACAAATGTAATGCATGCATGTATGTTTATATACCTGGTCATGGTATTTGATTGGTCACTACCTGTACAAATTATATTTATTGATTATTCTACTCACACTATTTTATTTCAAGACGTGATTTAAACAAAAGATGCACCCTAGAACCGGTTTAAACCCCCAGTGGCCTACTTTGCCACTGACCGTTCCAACCGTTTTGTGTTTGTGATGTCGTTTACTTTTATTATTACTTTTGCCTTCTTGTTTGTCTGTTTCTATGTTTGTTTCTGTGTTTTGTGGTTGACTGTCCTCCTTGAATGCTACTTTCCCTGTCCGATCTTTTTATATTTCTTGTATAAAACATCTTTATGCGTAATGTTTACTTTTTCATGGCTGGCACAACCCAGACAAGGATACCAAGGTATTATACATCACAAACACATTCAGTAAAAAGCACATCACAAACAATTAAGGGTTGACAACATAGGTACCGTACCGCCTTGGAACTGTCAGTTAAGACATGTGATTTAACCAAACGTTGCATAATGAACCTTCATATATCGTGTTTACTTTTTAGCTCGACTATTCGAAAAATAAGAGAGCTTATGTAATCATCCCGGCGTCGGCGTCGGCGTCCCACATCAAGGTTTGCGTGTAAGCTGTGTTTACAAGTCTATATCTCTTACATTTCTTATTCTAGCACAACCAAATTTGGCCATGGGCTTCCTTATAGCATTATCTTAAGGGCTGCATAAGCAATTTTGGTTCCTGTAACCCCTGGGCTCCCATGGGACCCAAATTATGATAGCCCATAAAATATGTCCAATTTCACATCAAATTTTGCGTGTAAGCTGTGTTTACAAGTCTATATCTCTTACAATTCTTACCCTAGCACAACCAAATTTGGCCATTACCTTCCTTATAGCTTTATCTTAAGGGCTGCTTAAGTAATTGTGGTTCCTGTAACCCCTGGGCTCCCTAGGAACCCAAATTTTAAGCCCTTAAAATGTGTCTGTTTCACATCAAATTTTGCGTGTCAGCTGTGTTTACAGCCCTATATCTCTTACATTTCTTGTCCTAAGTGAACTAAACTTTGGAATTGTTTATCTTATAGTATGTTGTAAAGGGTTGGGTAAGTAATTTTGTCTTCTGCAAATTCTGTGCACCCATGGAATTTAAGGTTTTGTTTGGGTTTAAAATCCGTACTTAAGTGTGTACCATCGTTTTTAAATTCGTATCTATCCACAAGACATAAGTTGAAATTTAATACAACATATAGCATAAAGCAACACCAAAACAAAACAAAACATTACAATCGTACACACACTTAAATGAGTTTGGTATGTATCCATTTAAGGAACATTTAAAAGAATACCTGTACTTTTACCGTGTATATTATTCTTTTTAACTAAACGTAAATTCCATGAGCTTAGAAATAATAAATTCGTCTTTAAAGAGACCAGCAGTTTCACAAGTAATTTGTTGCAGAAATAATTTTAAAAGGATATTATTTATATTTCAAGATACGTGTATATCAATGGCATTGTTCAATTATCTAGAACCCGGTCCCTCTGTTATGAACCTATCTTTCGACCAACCCAAGTATAAATACGTTGCGCGAGATGCAGTCAATGTTATACCTCGTTTTCGGTTTTAATCACAATGTTCCGTAAATTGAATCACATTATGAGTCTTCCTTGTAATTTCCACCAGATGTATATCAAATCTCGTTGACTGCCTCTCGTAACGTGTGTTTCTTGTTATAAACGCACGAACGTATCCCCCATCAATCTAGTCGAATCCAGTTTCAGTATGAGCAATGCTGGTTATCTACACTCAGTACATTTGAAAACGCACATCTTTTTGCTGATGAAATTTATTATGATCCCATAAAGCTACAACAACAAAACTTTGTAGTATTCATATATCATCTTTATTTTATACCCACTTCATAAAACAAAGTCACAAAGTTAATATCGCGTGTGACCACTCGAGCGAATGTGTCAGGCATTGTTAAACGCTCGAGGGTGATCACACGCGATATTAACTTTGTGACTTTGGTTTATGAAGTAGGTAACTTTGAATAAGTAAAAATACATATATTTTCTGTACGATATTGATGAAATTTGGCAAATGAATAAAATAAAGATGATATATGAATACTACAAAATTTTGTTGTAGAATTATGGGATCATAATAAATTTCAACAGAATAAAGATGTGCGTTTTCAAATGTACTGAGTGTATTTAAACGTGCACCATATTTGTTTTATCTATATAAAAAAGGTTTATTTCATTTAAATAAATCCACGAAACTAATAATAGCAACGCGTAACTCAAACAAACACCAATACTCTTTCATAAAACAAGTCTATAAAGTATTGGCAACATATTTTTGGTGAGGGTTTAATTTGCTCTAGCGTTTTTTTTGGAACGTTTATAGATGTCATTGAACCATTGATTTACCTTCGTGTTATATAGGACGAATGTATGTCAAGAGAAACACGAATAGGAATTTGTCATAAAATGTATGCCGTCTAGACTCACAACTATTCTTAAAATAATCCAAACCGTTGGCAGTTTAAACATAACTTTTATACTTATTTTTTAGCTCGACTATTCGAAGAATAAGAGAGCTTATGTAATCACCCCGGCTTCGGCGTCGGCGTCGGCGTATGCGTTGGCGTCGGCGTCGGCGTCCCACATCAAGGTTTGCGTGTAAGCTGTGTTTACAAGTCTATATCTCTTACATTTCTTATCCTAGCACAACCAAATTTGGCCATGGGCTTCCTTATAGCATTATCTTAAGGGCTGCATAATAATAACCCTGTAACCCATGGGCTCCCATGGAACCCAAATTATGATAGCCCTTAAAATGTGTCTGTTTCACATCAAATTTTGCATGTAAGCTGTGTTTACAGGTCTATATCTCTTACATTTCTTGTCTTAGCTAACTAAATTTTGGAATTGGTTTACTTATAGTATGTAGTAAAGGGTTGGGTAAGTAATTTTGTCTTCTGCAAATTCTAGGCTCCCATGGAACCCAAATTGTGATGGCCCATGAAATGTGCAATAAAGGCAGATCTAGGTTTGCATGTAAGCATGTATATATCTATAATTTTGGTTTGGGATTTCTTATAGCATTTTGCATCTTATTCATACTTCCCCCATATTGGGGCATGGGCTCCCTTCTCCACCACCCACCACCCCCACTTCCACCCCACTCCACACACCCTGTTTTTATTTTTTTTTTACTTTTGTTTTTACATATTTCTGTGTTGTTTTAGTGAATTCTTACACATATAAGTTGCCCCCTCCCCACTAACCCCCGCCTCTCCACCCACACCCACCCACCGACTTGCAACTGTATTTTGCTTTTGTCAATTCTTACACATGTTGCCCCCTCCCCACCTGCCTCCCCCCACCCGCCCCCCCCACACAACCACACACTCGAAACTAGAATATTTTTTTTATTTAATTTTTATTTGTTTTACATATTTCTGTGTTGTTTTGGTCAATTCTTACACATAGCTTCTTACACATATACGTATGTTGCTCCCTCCCCCCAACCCCCTGCCTCTCCACCCCCCTTCTCACACACACACACACACACATAGTCGAAACTTCTTCTTTTTTTTTTACATATTTCTCTATTGTTTTGGTAAATTCTTACACATAGCTTCTTACAGATATATGTTGCCCCCTCCACACCCCACCCCCACTCGAAACTCTAACATGTTGCTCCCACCACCCCCTGCCTCTCCCACCACCCCCCACCACCACCCACCACACAAACACACTCAAAACTTTTCTTTTTTTTAAAGATTTCTTGTGTTGTTTTTGGTCAATTTTTACACATAGCTATGTTGCCACTCACTCACCCCCCCCCCCCCCCCCTCCCCACGCTCGAAACTGGAATATTTTTATTCAATGTTTATTGTTTTTTATATATGTGTTGTTTTGGTAAATTCTAAGACATAGCTTCTTACACATATATGTTGCCCCCTCCAACCCTCCTCCACTCACCCCCCACCACTCGAAACTCTATTTTTTTTACATATTTCTTACACATAGCTATCTTGCCCCTCACCCCCCTCACCCCCCCCCCACCCCACCCCACCCCAACGCCCTCCCACCCCACTCGATATATTTTTGTTTTTATTTTGTTTTACCATATTTCTGTGTTGTTTTGGTCAATTCTTACATAGCTTCTTACACATATATGTTGCCCTCCCCACCCCCGCTCCCCATCCCCACTCAAAACTTGTGCGTTAAACAAGGTCACTAAAACTGTGTTTTCTTTATTTTCCCAATTCAAAACTCCCTCAAATAAAACTTTCGTTTAAAACTGTCTTTCTTATTGGTTATTCAATACCGGCGTAGACTTTACTGTTGCTAGAATTCAAAAGTAGATGCAACAAAAGACGGAACAGAATATGTATCATTCACAGAAAAGAACTCGGCCATTTTGTCACTGACCGTCGTGTTGTCAACCACTTTATGTTTGCATTTTTATCCCTGTAATTGTTGAATGCGTGTTTTGGGGTGACTGAGTTCTGTGAATGTTACATATCCTGTTCGACTTGTGTATCTACTATTGCTGTACACAATTGTACATAAATCAATGGGTTACGTAACTATGCATAAACAAGCATTTCTCCCGCATCCAAGCTTTCATATATGTAGCTAGCCTTTTTGAAGAATGGTACCTTTGGTCTTGGGTAAGTAAACCCTTTAAACTTATTTGACTTGATTTGGACAAATATTGATTTTGATGGAAATGCAGAACTTGTAATATATTAGGTATTGCAATTAACTAGATTTGATTAAAAGATACATATTCCTATACGTGTTTGTAAAGGCATTGTTATATGAAAACGTCACTTTGCCAAATACTTTTGGTTTCGTTTATAAATTTGGATTTTCTGTACACTTCTGTAGAAAATATTCGTTTGACTGACTTTGGAATGGGACCGAGCGCAATAACCATAACAACTTCAAAAATACATCATCACTGTTCTTTGAGGTAAATTGAAATCATTTTAATTTGCATATATTTGTTCTTATTTAAAGATAACCTCATATATGGTGGTCACACTTTGGCATTGGTCTGTGGAAAATGACTGAAGAACGGTTGAAGTTGCGACGAGTTTACTCTGGTTGTAGAACGGCTGAAGTGGCATCGAGCTTACTAAATGGTTGTAGAGAGGCCTGCAGCGGCATCGAGCTTACTAAATGGTTGTAGAGAGGCCTGCAGCGGCATCGAGCTTACTAAATGGTTGTAGAGAGGCCTGCAGCGGCATCGAGCTTACTAAATGGTTGTAGAGAGGCCTGCAGCGGCATCGAGCTTACTAAATGGTTGTAGAGAGGCCTGCAGCGGCATCGAGCTTACTAAATGGTTGTAGAGAGGCCTGCAGCGGCATCGAGCTTACTAAATGGTTGTAGAGAGGCCTGCAGCGGCGTCGAGTTTACTTTAAGATCTGCTGATAAGTAAAACACTTTTTCCCATGTGTATCCTCCTTGTGTTTATCGTATAGATCCTCTCGAATGCACTGATTCGAATATATAACCTAACGTAAAGCTATATAGAAGTTTCAATCAAGATTGGAACACGTTCTATTAATTTGCTTCATCTCTTTATGTTGCAGAAATCGCACTTTGTTGTCATTGATAAACAGTTTTACATGAACTCCGTTGAATGTGTTGAAAATTAAATACACTAATTTTAAAATATTTTAGTCGAGGTGCACGTTTGAATTGTTAGTCAATGTTGATTAGCTTGAACAATGCTATCACTAAATTGTTATTAGATAACAATGCTATAATTAATTATGTTATTAGACTCTTAAAGAAAAATATTGGTCTGTTTACTCATTAAACATTTAAATACAAACATGCATGTTTAAGCTCACCAAATAATGCTTGAAGTTATATAGGACTTGATTTTTGTTCTAGACATTTTAGTTTTTAGTTAAAATATCCATATAATAATTCTTTTAAATGTTCATTAAATGGATAAATATTACACGCACCATACATACACACAACAAAACATTAAGCATTACACATGTATTAGATTATACAGTATAATATAATTTTGGTTTTAAGGTTTAAATAATTTCAATTTTATAGAACAAAATGAATTTAAACATTAACATTAGACTTTTAATTATTGGCAGATTTGCGCATGGAATCGTATTTATTAAAATGCAAGTTATATTTTAAATGTATACTTTCTTATTCTGAAATTTATTCAATATCAAGCAAAAATATTTTCCTTAAACAAAATGAACAACTGAATAAACGGGCTTATTTAAAATGCATGCAAATAATTTTGTCAAAGTTGTTTTGAAGGAAGCAAAATCAACGATCATAAGCAATACACAAATGTAATACATGCATATATGTTTACATACCTGGTCATGGTATTTGACTGGTCACTACCTGTACAAATTATATTTATAGATTATGCTACTCATATTATTTTATTTTAAGACGTGATTGAAACAAATGTTGCATAAAACAACTTTATACATCATGTTTACTTTTTAATGGCTGGCACAAACTAGAAACATCTTCATTAATTTATTTATTTTTGGTATTTTAGATTGTATATGATCATTATGATAATTATGTGATGTATTTTAAGTTTCATATACAACTATTTGTTGTTTATTTTTACTTATCCTACTTTTAACTTTGGTATTTGTTAAGAGTACATTCATCTTAAGGTTCATCTCTCCTTGCGTGTAATTAATTTTTTTGGCAATCATCTCTTTTCTATATTTGTGGTTACGATTTAAATAACAGTTTTTGTCTCGCCTTTTCGAAGAAAAAAAAGAGACATAGGTATTGCTTTTCCGGAGGTGGCGGCGACGGCGGGGCCGAAGGCGTCAACATTCAAGTTTTGCGTTTAGGTTACTTTTTCACAAACTGTATGCACTAGATCTGTCAAACTTTGCTTATAGTTTACTTCTTGGGTGGTACATTGCAACGTGACAAAACAAATGTGGAAGTGACATTGACCCTCCAAGCAAAGGGCAGATAACTTAATATTTTTTACCTTCAACTTTTGCGTTGAGGTCAATTTCTTGTAAATTGTATGCACTACACCTTTCAAACTTTGCTTATACATGTAGTTGTATATTGGGTGGTACATCGCAACGTGACAAAGCAAATGTGGATGTGACCTTGATTATCCAAGCAAAGGGCAGATAACCTTATAGTTTCACCCTCAACTTTTGCAATTAGATCACATTGCAACGTGATAAAGCAAATGTGGATGTGACCTTGATCCTCCAAGCAAGGGGCAGATAACCTTTTTACCTTCAACTTTTGCGTTTAGGTCACTTTTTCACAAACTCTATGCACTAAGACCTTTCAAACTTTGTTAATAGTTGTATTTTGAGTGGTATATTGCAACGTGACAAAGCAAATGTGGATGTGACATTGAACCTGCAAGCAAGGGGCAGATAACTTAATATTTTTTACCTTCAGTATTTGCATATAGGTAACTTTCTCACAAACGTTATGCATTAGACCTTTCAAACTTCGCTTATATGTAGTTGTTTCTCGGATAGTACATCACAACGTGTCAAAAAGCAAATGTGGATGTGACATTCACCATCCAAGCAAAGGGCAGATAACTTTGATTGTTACATTTACATCACTTTCTCATGAACTATAATTATGCACTAGATGCTTTAAACATAGTTTATAGCTTAGTCTTTGGAAAACAAAACATTCTATTTTGACATATGCAAACAATCGAAATACACATCGAAGGACCAGTTTACAGAAGTAGTTGTGAGCTGGTCTCCTGCTGTATTTCGAACCTATATAGTAGATAACTGAAATACAGCATGCAACCAGCTTAGAGAGGTAGGTGTGCGCTGGTCTCCTGCTGCATTCCGAAACTCTAAGTAGATAATTGTAACACGACATGGGACCAGGACATATAGTTGCAAACTGGTCGCCTGTAAATTCTGGTTCTCTAAATTAACGTCTTCGTAAAGAGTGGGTGGGTATACAACAGCGGAACAGTTTATAGCAGTAGTTGTTGTTTACTAGTACCCTTTTGATTTCCGACAGTTTTCTTTGACGTTAAAGTAGAGGGTTGGACTAAAACGGGTTTACAGTAGTTGGATGTGACTGACCAATGAAATATCTCGTTACAGTGCAGCATGTGTATATCATTACACATAATGCACAATGCTAAATGTAAACAGAAAAATCAAAATTGCAAATCATATCACCGTTGAATATAAAAGTATTGAATAGAAAAAAAAAATATTGCATACATGAAACTGTAAGAAAAGTGACAAATAATAACGTGTATGTGGTCAAATATTATACAGATAAAACTACCAATACATATGCTTAGACTATGCATGGGTTTTAATGATAGGTATCAAAAAACATGAAAGTGTGTAATCTTAGTGAATCAAAATGGTTCAAAGTGAATATTTAAGTTACTTTTGAGATCCCATATAACAACTAATTTCCACTTCTTCAATTTTGCACAATGCACCTAAAAGACACCATCTTTATTATTATAGACTAGAAGACAATTATATGTAACACAGATGTTATTTGATATCTTTTAAAGGGAATGCAGTTTCGAAAATCAATCGTTTGAAAAAATAAATCTATATCAGCTTAAAACAAAAATCAGTTTAATCAACAGATTACGTTTGGTAACCACTTTAAAGTATTTGTTAAAATGTTAGCAAATTATGATGAAATTAAAGGTTTTATTTGGGTTTAAAATCCGAATTTAAGTGTGTACCATCGTTTTTAAATTCGTATCTATCCACAAGACATAAGTTGAAATTTAATACAACAGATAGCATAAAGCAACACCAAAACAAAACAAAACATTACAATCGTACACACACTTAAATGAGTTTGGTATGTATCCATTTAAGGAACATTTAAAAGAATACCTGTACTTTTACCGTGTATATTATTCTTTTTAACTAAACGTACATTTCATGAGCTTAGAAATAATAAATTCGTCTTTAAAGAGATCAGCAGTTTCACCAGTAATTTGTTGCAGCAATAATTTTAAAAGGATACTATTTATATTTCAAGTTACATGTATATCAATGGCATTGTTCAATTATCTAGAACCCGGTCCCGCTGTTATAAACCTATCTTTCGACCAACCCAAGTATAAATACGTTGCGCGAGATGCTGTCAATCAATTGTTATACCTTGTTTTGAGTTTTAATCACAAAGATCTGTAAATTGAATCACATTATGAATCTTCCGTTGTAATTTCCAGCAGATGTATATCAAATCTCTCGTAACGTGTGTGTCTTGTTATAAACGCACGAACGTATCCCGCATCAATCGAGCCGAATCCAGTTTCAGTATGAGCAATGCTGGTTATCTATTTAAACGTGCATCATATTTGTTTTATCTATATAAAAAAGGTTTATTTCATTTAAATAAATCCACGAAACTAATAATAGCAACGCGTAACTCAAACAAACACCAATACTCTTTCATAACACAATTCTATAAAGTATTGGCAACATATTTTTGGTGAGGGTTTAATCTGCTCTAGCGTTACTTTTGGAACGTTGATAGGTGTCATTGAACCATTGATTTACCTTCGTGTTATATAGGACGAATGTTTGTCAAGAGAAACACAAATAGGAATTTGTCATAAAATGTATGCCGTCTAGACTCACAACTATTCTTAAAATAATCCAAACCGTTGGCAGTTTAAACATAACTTTTATACTTATTTTTTATAAATATATAGTGTCCGAAGCACGTTTTGATTTTTTATTGTATATGTAAACACAACAGACTGGTTCTAATCCTTTATTTTATATATAGGCACAATAGACGGGTTATGCTTTTTAGCTCGACTATTCGAAGAATAAGAGAGCTTATGTAATCACCCCGGGGTCGGCGTCGGCGTCGGCGTCCCACATTAAGGTTTGCGTGTAAGCTGTGTTTACAAGTCTATATCTATTACATTTCTTATCCTATCATAACTAAACATGGCCATTGTCTTCCTTATAGCATTATCTTAAGGGCTGCATAAGCAATTTTGGTTCCTGTAACCCATGGGCTCCCATGGAACCCAAATTATGATAGCCCATAAAATGTGTCCAATTTCACATCAAATTTTGCGTGTAAGCTGTGTTTACAAGTCTATATCTCTTACAATTCTTACCCTAGCACAACCAAATTTGGCCATTAGCTTCCTTATAGCATTATCGTAAGGGCTGCTTAAGTAATGTTGGTTCCTGTAACCCTGGGCTCCCATTGAACCCAAATTCTGATAGCCCTTAAAATATGTCTGTTTCACATCAATTTATGCGTGTAAGCTGTGTTTACAGGTCTATATCTCTTACATTTCTTGTCCTAGCTGAACTAAATTTTGGAATTGGTTTCCTTATAGTATGTTGTAAAGGGTTGGATAATTAATTTTGTCGTCTGCAAATTTTGGGCTCCCACGGAAACCAGATTGTGATGGCCCATAAAATGTGCAATAAAGGCAGATCTAGGTTTGCATGTAAGCATGTATATATCTATAATTTTGGTTTGGGATTTGTTATAGCATTATGCATCTTATTACTTCATCAATATTGGGGCATGGGTTACTTATTCCCCCACCCCCACCCACCACTACCCCCACTCCCCTCCAAACTTTTTTTTACATATTTCTGTGTTGTTTTAGTCAATTCTTACACAATATGTTGTCCCCTCCCTCCCCCTCCCCCCACTGCCCATGCCACCCCCACCCTCCTCTCACCACCACACATCCCCCCACTTGAAACTTTTTTTTTACATGTTGTTTTAGTCAATTCTTACACATATATGTTGCCTCCTCCCCCCACACACCCCATGCCCCCCCCCCCCCGCCACAGACCACTACCAACCCTCCCCCCGCCTACTTGAAACTATTCTTCTTTTTTTTTTACATATTTCTGTGTTGCTTTTGTCAATTCTTACACAATATGTTGTCCCCTCCCTCCCCCTCCCCCCACTGCCCATGCCACCCCCACCCTCCTCTCACCACCACACATCCCCCCACTTGAAACTTTTTTTTTACATGTTGTTTTAGTCAATTCTTACACATATATGTTGCCTCCTCCCCCACACACCCCATGCCCCCCCCCCCGCCACAGACCACTACCAACCCTCCCCCCCGCCTACTTGAAACTATTCTTCTTTTTTTTTTACATATTTCTGTGTTGCTTTTGTCAATTCTTACACATGTTTCCCCCTCACCCCCTGCCCCCCTCCCCCAACCCCCCACCTCCCCCCACCTCCCCCCACCACACACTCGAAACTAGAATATTTTTATTTTTTTTACATATTTCTGTGTTGTTTTGGTCAATTCTTACACATAGCTTCTTACACAGCTTCTTACACATATATGTTGCCCCCCTCCCCCTATCACCCCCCTCCCCCTATCTCACCACCCCCACCCCCAGTTGAATACTTACACATATATGTTGCCCCGTCCCCCCCACCCCACAACCCACTGCCGCCTCTCACCCCCACTCCCCCCCACCCCACTTGAAAATCTAATTATTTATTTGACATATTTTTTTGTTGTTTTAGTCAATTCTTACACATATATGTTGCCCTCTCCCCCACCCCCCAACCCACTCCCGCCTCTTACCGCCGCTCTCCCCCCCCCACCCACCCCACCCCCACTTGAAAATCTATATATTTATATTTTTTACATATTTCTTTGTTGTTTTAGTCAATTCTTACACATATATGTTGCCCCGTCCCCCCCCACCCCACAACCCACTCCCGCCTCTCACCCCCTCTCCCCACCCCGCCCCCACCCCACTTGAAAATCTTTTTTTTTTTTACATATTTCTTTGTTGTTTTAGTCATTTCTTACACATATATGTTGCCCTCCCCCCCCCCCCCCCCCAATCACTCCCGCCTCTCACCGCCGCTCCCACCCACACCGCACCCCCACTTGAAAAGCTATATATATATTTTTTTTACATATTTCTTTGTTATTTTAGTCAATTCTTACACATATACGTTGCCCTCACCCCCCACCCCACCCAACTCACTCTCGCCTCTCATCCCCGCTTCTCCCCCCCCCCCCCCCCCACCCCCCACTTGAAACTCTATTTTTTGTTTTTTACATATTTCTGTGTTGCTTTAGTCAATTCTTAAACATGTTGCCCCCCGCCTTCCCCCCCCCCCCCCCCCCCCCCCCTACGCCACCACACACTCGAAACTAGAATTTTTTTATTTTATTTTTGTTTTACATATTTCTGTGTTTTTCGGTTAATTCTTACACATATGTTGCTCCCTCCCACCCACCCCCTGCTTCTCTCCCCGCCTCCCCTCCCCCACACCCCCCCCAACCCCCACACACACACTCGAAACTCTTTTTTTTACTTTTCTTTTTTTTCTATATTTGTGTGTTGTTTTGGTGAATTCTTACATAGCTTCTTACATAGCTTCTTTAATACACATATATGTTGCCCTCACCACCCCCCGCCTCTACAACATCCCCGCTCAAATTCAATATTTATTTTTTTTTACATATTTTTGTGTTGTTTTGGTGAATTCTAACATAGTTTCTTACACATATATGTTGCCCTCACCACCCCCACTCCCCCCCCCCCCACCCACCATCTATCCCGCCTCTCTCCCAACCCCATCCCGCACCCCACTCAAAACTCGAATTCTTTATTTTTATTTATTTTTTTACATATTTCTGTGTAGTTTTGATCAATTCTTACACAACCCAACCCCACTCCACATTGTTGTAGCCTTGTTTTCTGATGGTATATACTAGCTATAAATTTATTATTCTCTGAAAAATCGAATAGTCGAGCTTCGCTGTTCTCCGACAGCTCTTGTTTATTTTGTATATTGACACTGCATACTGGTTCTAAGGATCTGCCGGTTGGTAAGAATTTACTAAGAACGGAAAACCGTTTAATTTACTTGATTTTGATATTAACTGAATGTGTAACATCCGCAAAAAGTTTTAAAAAAACAACACTTAAAATCTGTTTTAATAAAAATACAATTTCCAATTAACCAAGACAGTCAAAAGGGCTCCGAAAATCAGCATACTAAAGTGGTATTATTCCAGAAGTAAAAGTATACGTGTATGCGTTTCTAAATGGTTGTTATAAAGCCTACCCTTTAAAACGTCTATCTTCATGTCTAAGCTTTTGAAAATATCATTTATTCTAGTTTTTATTTCTAACACATGTTTTAAAAACTGATATATTTATTACATCATTTAAGTTTTAAAGTACACATAATTGGTTATTATGTTCTGTCAAGGTTTTGCAATAACACATGTGTAAACAGTTTGTGTATACTACGTTACATATATTTAAGTATTCGCAATTACAGCACGTGACATACGCACGTGAAGCACGCATGCAAAGCTGTTGATAGTTGATGTGGTATTAATGCTGGTGGAGTCTTGAAGAATAAGGTAACGTTCCATCTTAGTATAATAAACTATTAAGACTGGTTAGTCTCTGACTTGAAATCACTTTCCCCTCACCGCTGTGTTCGAGAAATCATGGGACCAGGAAGCGTTATGTGAAGAAGCTATCCAGGGGCATCTGGGATCTTGCTTCACAAATAAAAGATAAAATCCAATTCAAAATTTATGACATAAGGACCTATTTCCCAATGATAAATAATCTGTGAAAAGTCATGCAAAGCTTGCTTATGCTAACATGGTACATGACCGATTAGCTCACGTATATAAACTGAGGTCATAGTAAAGTTTCTATATTGAACAGTATCTAGGGTACAGAAGTATAAAAGTCTTCGAACTTTACTTTTATGAAGAAAACAAAGCGAAATAATAGATGTTCTAAATACACAACTTTGTTTATAATACATTGTTTTTTAAAAAAAACTAATGAAACGCCTGCTTCTTGTGTCGCCATGCGATACATAGGGATCATTTTGTCGTACGTCCTCAGTCAGTCGATCGGTCAATTAGTCCGTCCGTCCGTCCGTCCGTTCGTCATGAAAACAACGTTGGCTATAACTTTCTCATTTCTTGATATTTCTTTATCAAACTTTCAATATATACTCCTGACAACGTCGACCTGACCATACTAAAATATAAAGGGGAAGGTCACACTGAAGGTCATTATATGGGTTAAATACCCATTTTTTTATTCACCAACACTTAGTCAGGCCAGTTTGTCAAGGTCATTTATCTGGGTCCAAAAAACCTTGTTATACTGACAAAGCGCTGACAGGCGACAGACGTGTTCCGCGGAACACCCGAGTTTCACACACAAGCTGTATTAGGAGGTCCTCATCAACTGAAAATTCAATACCACAATTTCCTCATGCAACTATTTCTAACAGTGTTTTACAGTTACCATGGTTACCTATACAAATGTTCTTCTCTCCGAAATAGGGGCGTCCGTGGCCGAGTGGTTAACGTCTCCGACTTGAAATCACTTGCCCCTCACCGCTGTAGGTTCGATCCCTCAGGGGCCTAGGAATCTTTATGTGAGGAAGCTATCCAGCTGGCTTGCGGAACGTCGGTGGTTCTACCCAGGTGCCCGCCCGTGCACGAAAATTGTCCGGAGGGGCACCTGGGGTCTTCCTCCACCAATGGAAGCTGGAAAGTCGCCATATGAAGTTAGCTGTTGGTGCGACTATAAAATCCAATTCAATTCAATTCCTCTCCCAAATAAAATAGTCTGGAAATAGGTCCGTAAGACAATTATTTCCTGTCTGGCACAATGAGAGGCTAATTTATAAGATAATAGAAAGCTGCATTGACTACAGGATTGCACAATGTCGGACGGTCCAGTCCGTTCATCTAGGTCTGTTTTCATAGTTTCTTAGCAATATCTTAAAGCTGTACAGCTCTTATTTTAACTGGTAATAACTGATGAATATTAGTTTCAAATCGACGAACACCCCAAAAGTCGGTATATAAGCAGAAATCGATGCGTAAAATTTCACATTTTTATTAGCTCGACTATTCGAAGAATAAGACAGCTTATGTATTCACCCCGGCGTCGGCGTTGGCGTCGGCGTCCCACATCAAGGTGTGCGTGTAAGCTGTGTTTACAAGTCTATATCTATTACATTTCTTATCCTATCATAACTAAACATGGCCATTGTCTTCCTTATAGCATTATCTTAAGGGCTGCATACTTGATTTTGGATCCTGTAACCCCTGGGCTCCCATAGAACCCAAATTCTGATAACGCTTAAAATGTGTCTGTTTCACATCAATTGTTTCGTGTTAGCTGTGTTTACAGGTCTATATCTCTTACATTTCTTGTCCTAGCTGAACTAAATTTGGGAATTGGTTTCCTTATAGTATGTTGTAAAGGTCTGCATAAGTGATTTTGGTTCTTGTAACCCATGGGCTCCCATGGAACCAAAATTATGATAGCCCATAAAATGTGTCCCATTTTACATCAAATTTTGCGAGTAAGCTGTGTTTACAAGTCTATACCAAATTTGGCCATGAGCTTCCTTATAGCATTATCTTAGGACTTTTAGTGATTTTGGTTCCTGTAACCCCTGGGCTCCCATGGAACCCAAATTCTGATAAAATTCCCTTAAAATGTGTCTGTTCACATCAAATTGTGCGTGTAAGCTGAGTTTACAGGTCTATATCTCTTACATTTCTTGTCCTAGCTGAACTAAATTTGGGAATTGGTTTCCTTATAGTATGTTGTAAAGGGTTGGGTAAGTAATTTTGACTTCTGCAAATTCTGGGCTCCCATGGAACCCAAATTGTGATGGCCCATAAAATGTGCAATAAAGGCAGATATATATTGGGGCATGGGGGCTCCCTCCACACCCCGCCCCACTCCCTCCAACCCCCGGCCCCTCCACATTTTTTAAACATATTTTAGTCAATTCTTACACATTTTGCCCCCCCCCCCCCACCCTCCCACCCCAACACACACACTTGAAACTCTATTATTTTTTTTTACATATTTCTGTGTTGTTTTAGTCAATTCTTACACATACTTCTTACACATATATGTTGCCCCCTCCCTGCCCCCCCTCCCCCACCCACCTCTCCCCCCTCCCCACTCTCGGAACTCTTTTTTTACATATTTCTGTGTTGTTTTAGTCAATTCTTACACATACTTCTTACACATATATGTTGCCCCCTCCCTGCCCCCACC